>JAKCWB010000026.1:0-86558 GCA_022388445.1 Zophobas atratus | reverse complement strand
TATTAAAAGTTGTCATAATTTTGTTCTTCCAAATGTGTGTACAAACTTTTTGTTTACTGATGTAAAATAATATTAGGAAATATAATTTTCAGTTGTCAAGATGAATTTTTATTTATACTTTAAATACTCATACAAATCTCATCTTCTACTTCTTTTATCTTATCTCTCGAAAGATTTGTGAAGAAGTTTTCATTATATGTAGTCACGTTTGCCATAAAATCTTGTTTATCTCAAAAACTATTAAAATGTCAATGATATAAAATGTATTTTTTTCACTAGTAGAAACCATAAGACAATAAATTGAAAAAATAAACGTTCAATTTTTTGACGCAACATGATTTTGTTTTCATTTCTAATCAAACTTAATCTAAATCTTCAACACAAAGAAAACCGTTTATACTTGTCGCTGAATTAATCATTTTATGTTCTACCGTCTACCAACTATCATGCATATACTCAAGTAATGTTTATAGCACACATTTGTTCATTTCTTACGAAATAATCACATCAAACATTTCGTACATAACTTCAATTTTTCTTTTTGAACCGGTGGTCCCAAAAGTTGAATTTGCTACCTTAAATGAGTCGACATTTGCATGCGTCATGGCTGCTAGTGAAAAAAATAGTATATTAACCACGGTTGTAAAGCCACTTCTAGACCTCGCGCTTCAGAGCGATTGAATGTTGGGCGTTCGATTCCAAACCTAACTATTCTTTTTTTCTCTTAGATTTCTCTCGCATTGTGTATGTGTTTATGTCGCCATAACAATTTTTATTTGGGTGAAAGTATCCCATTTCTTCGAAAACGTAAGAATACGCCCGTCTTTACTGAATAAAAATTGTAATACGTAATAATATTCAGAATATCATGTTCGACTGTGACTATATCAATAATTTTACTCCCCTGTTTTGTGGCGACAAACACATTCAAATGTAGAATAATGGAATTTTTGCCTACTGTTACTACACATATTAAATTTGTTTCATTTAAAGGGTGGAGTGACGAAGAGATGTTTAAGGTAGCTTGACCCGATGTGCGAAACTTTTTCTCAATGGGGAATCATTTTAAATTTTACGAATTTATGAAGAAAGTTTTGTTTGGATAGTTCTAAAAAGTTGGATCTGTCACTAATATAATATAGCTCGCTTCGCTCGTTTGAAGAACTTGAAGGGTCAGCTTATTTTACTTTTAGAAATAAATTAAAGAATCTTGATACTTATTTATTTATCTCTCTAGTTCCATTTTCTCTTCGGGGTTTTCCATGTGTGTGTTTCTTATCGTCGTCACAAAAATAATTTCTTATAAACTTCCCAGACACGATAAAATTTCTAAGTTTATTTGGTTCCTCGCCAGTATATTTCCTTCTACTGTGATTATGTTTTATCAGTTATAAATTTAATATAAAATCAATCATTTTTAACTGAAATGATTTTGAATTTTTGATTAAAAAATAAATTAAAAAGTTAAATTTCTACACAAGATATTACAAAATAGTAACATTCTGAGCCGGCGATAAACACCGATAAGTTTATATCTGTGCAGTAAAACTCCTTCCAAGTATTCTACATACTTCTTACAACAGTTAATCCGTGCATTAAATTAAAGTCATTCTATGTTGAAAGTGTTACTGGCTACGACACGAAATAAAACCATTCTTATATATTTTTATATAGCTTTCTAGTATCGAGTTGTTACAGTAATCAGATAAACAAAATCTCTAAACAATATTTTTACAACAAAAGTATTTTGAAAATTAAATACTAAGCTACTCCCCCTACTTTTTAAAAAGTGTTAATGCCCTGAACTTTTTAAGAGAAACGTCTAAATTTATTAACCCAGGGTACTTCTCTCTTAATAACAAGAAACTTTGTTAAGAAGTTGATGAGAGAACTAATATTTTGAAACATATTTTAAAACTTTTCCCACTTTTACAAGTGTAGTACCTACTTAAAATGATAAACAATTGTATAATACATAGCAAAACAACATGATATCAGTGTGTTGAAATCACACATGATCTGAGTGTACAATCTTCAGAACCTGATTTAATTTAGACAAACATCAAGATAAGCAATGCTACTTTAAGCAAGATATCTATAAAAGCTTGGAATACGTCAAAGGGGTACACTTTTGCTAAGGTTGCAAAATGGAGTCAAAATTCCTTCTCCTTTTACTATTGTTGGGCTTCTTGGGGCACACATGGGCCGCCACCGATAAGGTAATTTGCTATTATGCAAGTTGGGCAGCCCTAAGACCAGAAAAAGGTGCTTTTGTGGCTGAAGACATCGACCCAAATTTGTGCACGCACGTGAATTATGCGTTCTTGGGACTCAACCACGATGGTACTTTGCAAATCCTGGATGAAGAGAACGACGTAAACCAAGGTACGTAACACAAAAATCATATTTTTCGCTTTGACTGTTTTTAATTTACAAGGTGGTTTAAAGAGAGTGAGTGCTTTGAAAGAAGTCAATCCTAATTTGAAAGTACTGCTGAGTATTGGTGGAGCATCTGCTGACACTGGCGTTTTCACTACAGTAGCAGGAACTCCGGAACTCCAACAAGCTATGGCCCAAAGTGCTATAGAATTTTTTGAAACGTATAACTTTGATGGTTTAGATGTGGATTGGGAGTATCCACGAGGTGGTGATATAGGAACATACATCGACCTTCTTTCTGCTTTAAAAACTGCTTTTGAACCAAATGGCTATCTACTAACTGTAGCTGTCAACTCCATCCCTGGAGAAGTTGGAGGATACGATATCCCAAAAATGTCTGAGTAAGTATGCCAATGGTTTGTTTTCCGTGAAAGAAATAATTAGGGGTCTTTATTTAGTATCCTTGACGTTATTAATGTCATGACCTACGATTTCCATGCTCCTTGGGGCAACACTGCCGAAAATTCTCCGTTATATGGAGGAGACAATGAAAGTCAATGGAACAGAGACAATCGAAATGCTGATGCTGCGATCAGGTACTGGCTAGATGGCGGTGCTGATCCACAAAAACTTGCCATTGGCATCGCTTTTTATGGTCACACTTACAAAATTAGTCCAGAAAATCATGATCTGGACTCTCCTGCTGGGGGTCCAGGAGATCCAGGACCATACACAAATAACACATTCAGTTTGGGTTACAATGAAGTATGTTGTTTTTTATTATTATAATTTTCTAAAATTGGCCTGTGCAGGTTTGTGAATTCCACCCGGATGGAACTGTAGTATTTTTGGACGATATGAAAGTTCCGTATCTTTACGATGATGATTTTTGGATTGGTTACGATAACGAAGAATCCGTAACATACAAAGTACTAATTATTATGGTTTATTTACTATTAAGTTTTGTGATACCAGTATTAAGAGTTACACTGAATTTTAAGTTTATTTCGACAATAGAAAAGATATTTCAGATTTTTTGTTGTAGGTACAATATGCCCAAGAGAAAAATCTAGCTGGAGTCTTCATTTGGTCAATAGACACAGACGACATGCAAGGACTATGTGGAGAATCAAATGGGCTTCTGAAAGCTATAAATAAAGCTATTCAATAAATGTATCTATAGTGGTTAATAAATTAAGTTTTATTATATCAACCTATTTTACTTAACCTTAAAGTTACGCTAAGGTACACCGAATCAAGTGGAATCCAGAAAATCAATAGTTGAAGTTTAAACTTGCTCAACAAGCCGAAAAAATGTACTCCAAAAATTCAAGTTAAGTACATTGGTTTTAAAAGTTTATTTTTTTGTATTTTTTCATCAATCATTCGAGAGACTAAAAGAGTACATTTCAAAGTTCGAGAATGCATGTTCATCAATAAAAAATTGGTCTAAAGAGTTTAGACAGGACTTCCCTCGCTGTCGGAAACTTGACGACTGCATGCCTATTGTGTTTTTTTTCTCATTACATTTTTGTAGTGGAATTTAAAAAAAAAGTGTGATGACGTCATCAACATTTTTGCAAGGAGACGTATATCAGTTGGGATAGATGTAGTGTAATACTAAGAATAAAATTATTGTATTCCCAAATTTTCGGGAAAATGAATTGGGTCGTTTTGAATATTGATTTCTTATAATCAATAAAATAACGAAACAATTTACTCACGTATACGGCGCCGGTGTGTAATATCTAGAGAGCGGATTTCTGTCGGCTAGGCAAGGCCAAACTCGGTACGGCTCGTACGAGATGCGAATTCATTGCGGTTGCGGACTGCACTTCGTTTATTTGAGATTAGAATAACGCTGTTTCGTTGCACTCTGGTGTTAATTCCCGTTCTCATTTACTTAGCCGTTTGATTAATAAATCGTTAATTATATTTATGGAATTAGTACCGATTAAATTCAGTGATTATCTATCACCCGGCGATCCAGCACGTCCCCCCCTATAATCGTGACGTAGCCCGACAGAAATCCGCTGTCTAGTAATATGTGGGGCAACTGAAAATCGTTTATGTATAAACATTCTTAATTTAAGATGACAAGCGTAACAGCATACGTGAGAGTCAAACAGAGAAACTGTAAACAAAACGACCATCGGTTTTATTGCTTCGACTTCCGCTTATTATATAAAACATTGGGTTTTATTTTAATTCTTGACGGTGAAATTCACAATTGGTTGATTATAGACATGTCTATTCCACATTCGCGGAACCAAGTGAGCGCATAAAACAAATGCAGGTCTGTAATGTTAAAGTCGATGTAAATAAGCGTGCTACCCTTATGTTTCAACCGAGTTTTTCCTTTAACAAATTTTGTGTCTACCAAATTGGGTTGGTTGGGGTGTAATACTAATAATAAGTGTTGCCTTTAATTTAATCAATAAAATAAATTGACTTCATTAATTTTTTTGACCCACCTCTTAAGAAATCTAAAAAATATGAATGGAATGATAAATCACAAGTACAAACTCATCATATTTTTTGCATTTAGATAGGATTTATTCAGCAAAATTTAAGGGTGACGTCATCAATTTTTTTAGAGGGATGAACAAATACATTTGAACAAAAGTTTACCATGCTTATAATAACTTTAAAATATTCTCAGATTTCAAAGCATTCGGTTTTGTAATTCCTGATTAAATCGATAAAATAAATTCACGCATTCATTAATTTTTTTGAGTCACCCTGCATATGCAAATCTAAAAATATGAATGGAATGATAAATCACAAGTACAGACTCATCATATTTTGTACATTTTAGATACGATTTATTCGAAAACTTTTGAGCTGACGTCATCATTTTTTGTAGAAGATAACCAAATATATTTTGACTAAAAATTATTATGCTCTTTATAACCTTAAAACATCTGCAAGATTTCAAAGCATTCGGTTTTGTAGTTCCTGATTAAATCAATAAAATATATGTACGCATTCATTAATGTTTTGAGTCACCCTGTATATGCAAATCGAAAAAATTTGAATGGAATGATTAATCACAAAAGTAGACCATAACATATTTTATACATTTTAGATAAGTTTATTAGCAAAATTTGTGGATGACGTCAACATTTTTTTTTAGGGGGGACGACCAAATACATTTTGATCAAATTTACCATGCTTATGATAATTTTAAAATTCTCAAGATTTCGAACATTCGTTTTGTAATTCTGATAAATCAATAAAATAAATTACGCTTCATTAATTTTTTTTACACCCTGTAATGCAAATCCCAAAAAATATGAATGGAATGATAAATCACAAGTACAGACTGATCATATTTTGTACATTTTAGATATGATTTATTCGGCAAAAATTTTGAGCTGACATCATCAATTTTTTGTGAGGGATAAGCAAATATATTTTGACTAAACATTTATTATGCTCTTTATAACCTTAAAACATCTGCAAGATTTCAAGCATTCCGTTTTGTAGTTCCTGATTAAATCAATAAAATATATTACGCATTCATTAATTTTTTTGAGTCACCCTGTATATGCAAATCAAAAAATATGAATGGAATGATAAATCACAAGTACAGACTCATCATATTTTGTACATTTTAGATATGATTTATTCGGCAAAACTTTGAGTGACGTCATCAGTTTTTGGAGGGATAACCAAATATATTTTGACTAAAATTTATTATGCTCTTTATAACCTTAAAACATCTGCAAGATTTCAGAAGCATTGGTTTTGTAGTTCCTGATTAAATCAATAAAATAATTTACGCATTCATTAATTTTTTGAGTCACCCTGTATATGCAAATCCAAAAAATATGAATGGAGTGATAAATACACAGTACAGACTCACATATTTTTACAGTTTAGATAGGATTTATTCGGCAAATTTCGAGCTGACATCATCAATTTTTTGGAGGGGATAAGCAAATATATTTTGACAAACATTATTATGCTCTTTATAACCTTAAAACATCTGCAAGATTTCAGAGCATTCGTTTTGTAGTTCCTGAGTAAATCAGTAAAATAAATTTACGCATTCATTAATTTTTTTGATCACCCTGTATATGCAAATCCAAAAAATATGAATGGAGTGATAGATCACAAGTACAGACTGATCATATTTTGTACATTTTAGATATGATTTATTCCACAAACTTTTGAGCTGACGTCATCAAGTTTTTGGAGGGGATAAGCAAATATTTTTTGACTAAAGATTTATGATGCTCTTTATAGCCTTAAAACATCTGCAACATTTCAAAGCATTCTGGTTAGCAGATTAAAAATTAAATTTCAAAATGTTGTTTTATAATTTTGATTTTTTTTCCAAAAATCTGGACGTTTCGGGTGAAAAGTCGATTCGGAGTTGTAAACTACATGTGTAGGACTATGTTATTTTATACAATTGAAAACCCATTTACTATGTACAATTTTGAAGTGACGTCATCGCATTAGTGGTGGGGATGATTAGACAAATTTTGGTTAGCGTTTTACCATCTACATGATATTCTTAATATAAGTACAAAATTTCACAACAATCGGTCGAGTACTTTCGTAGATTATCTGTCTAATAAAAATCCGGGACGGCAGACGGACAGACGGACAGACGGACAGACGGACAGACGGACAGACGGATAGACGGACGGACAGACGGACGGACAGACGGACAGACAGACGGAAATGGGAGACCTATTTCTTCGTCTTCTAGGGGTCATGAAAGATCGAGAAAACGTAAAAGTAGAGAGTCGGCCGACGGACTCGATTACAATACTTCCTTTGCTTACGCTCGGGAAGTAAAAATATATTTTTCCAAAATATTTTTGGTCAGTTGGAGCAAACTAATACTGGACCATACCTGTTTGTCCTACTCTTGAAAGATAGACGGCTCGATTTGTCAGTGCAAACATGTGACAGTATAGTGAATATAATGAGAAACTGCAGAACGTACTTCATATCAATTTTCGTAAAACAACTACACCACTTAGACGGTTACGCAATGTTAACTGAAATTTGGTCATTTATACACTCCATACAATTAATGACGTTTTCTTAAAAAAATTATGAAATCATTGGTAAAACATTACGCTGATTTGAGGAATTTTTGTAACTCACGCACATGTTTTTCTTAAAATCTCTTAAAAATTAATGTATGAGTTCAAATAGTTTTGCGATTATTTAAGAAACGGTGAAAATACTGGCAACCCACTAAAGGTATGATCATTATTAAAACAAATATTAAATTTGACGTAACAATAGTTACTATACCAAAATCATTATAGGAAACATTAAATACCCTATATCCCTATAGATCTTTAAGAAAAGATAACGAAAGCTAAAGAGAAGAAAACATAAGTAAAGTTCTTACTTTACTTATGAAGTAAAGAAAAACAAAAAATGCTTATTTTTAAAGTACATAAATTTATACCAAAATCGAGAACACTGAGCAAAAACAAATCACCTAAAGCTACCACTGTCACTCGGTCGGGGGTGGAGTTGGGACTAGAAAGGTAAAACAGCTTTAATTTTCTGGAGACATCAGCGGAGGTTATGAAATTCGTTATGTGGGTGGTAGCGGGAGATCTCCCTGCTCTTTCCGGGGTGTCGACTCAACTGCCATTCTGTTTTTTTTGTGGTGGAGGGGAAATGTCTACGCAGATCACCGTAAAGGTTTTTGGCCTTTTCTGCGGCCTACGGTGGTATTGGGGGAATGGTTACCGCTCTAAAACCCCTCCTTCTTCTGCTCGGGTACCAGAACTTTGTCCCTTTCACCCATATCGCGCTTCTCGGATAGACACAGCGGGTGTTGCGCTACCAAGTTCGGTTGACCTATTGATTGCCTAGGAGTTGGCCCCCATCGTCGGCTTTTCCTCGCGGTTCCTGTGGCCGGTGAAGATCTGAAACAGAAGAAAGTGCGCTATACCCTGTCGTTAGTGCATTACAAGGCGATGCGGTCGGCGTGTGGGGGAGGCTGGGGACGGCCGGTCGGTGGAGACGGCAGGTGCTATTACTTGTCGATTTGGTCCTCAAGCAGCACCCTATGGGGCCGCTTGTGACTGGGGGGGGGGGGGGGGGGCTTCTCCGTCGAACTCGTAGTCGACGGCTTCTCGCACCAGGGGGTTGGGGTGTTTTTCAGCATTAATAATAATAATAATAATAAGTTTATTTGTCGGAGATTTTCTACAAAATTTCGACATGTCACAATAAATTAATAACACACAAATAATAAATGCAGAACAATATAGTTAAATCATGCGTACAAATTAAAATCGATGTTATAAAATGCATCGAGATCGTATAAACTGTTTTTTTTAGAATATCTTTGAGTGTATTTTTGAACACCCGAATATCAGCATCTTGTATACTAAGGGGGAGCGCGTTGTAGAAACGTAAACCGATGTTTTCGGTTTTTTTCAGTCTTACTTTGGGTATAAAAAGATCTTGATTGCGGCGCGTGCTATATCTATGCTTTTCAGACATTACAGGATATGCAGAGATGTTTTTTTTTACGCAGATTAGTTTTTCAAAAACTATCATGGAGTAAAGTGTCATGATTTTATATTTTGTAAAGAGGTTTCTGCAGGTTGCATTATAGTTTGCCGTGGCTATTGCCCTAATGGCTGCCTTTTGTAGGACAAAAGCTTTTTGTAGGCATGTAAATGCTGCGTCACCCCAGATAACGACTCCATAATTAAGAATACTGTGAAACAGTGCGTAGTAAGTTAGAAGGGCAGCTTTTTCGTTTATTGTTACTTTAATTTTGCGTATCGCATAAACGGCACAAGATAACTTATTACATATATGTTCAATATGTGCATTCCAGGAGAGTCTATTATCTAAGTAGAGTCCAAGAAATTTTATTTCGTTATCTGATTTCACATTACAATTTTGAAATTCCATGATGTCTGTTTTGTTTTTGTTTAGAACGAATTTATTTGCTGCAAACCAAATTCCCGCCGATTCTATTGTATTTTGAGATACCTGGTCGTTATTTTGTTCCTAGTCCACACTGACACAACGAAGTGTCATCTGCATACATCACTGTATGATTTGTTTGTGACATATTGATTGCTAGGTCGTTGATGTAGACAAGGAACAAAATAGGACCAAGTATTGATCCCTGAGGGACTCCTGGTAATATTTTGCCTTCTTGACTAGCCTTATCGTTTATAACCACATGCTGAGTGCGTTCTGATAGATATGAAGTAAGCATTTCTATACATTTCCCTTTCACACCATAGTATTCTAGCTTGTATAATAAAATATTATGGTCCACACAATCAAATGCAGACGTTAGGTCAGTAAAAATTGCGCAGCATGCTTGTTTCTGTTCATAACTTTGTTTCACATAGTTAACGAGAGATAGTACAGCATCAATGGTGCTTAATCCTTTTTGGAAGCCATATTGTTCTGATGTAAAAATGCCATGTTTTTCAAAGAATTTAAGGAGTTGATTTGATATAACCGTTTCAAAGACTTTAGAAAAGGCTGGCAGAATAGATATTTGTCTGTAGTTTTTTAGGTCATTAATATTTCCTTTTTTATATATTGGTATTATTTTTGCTGTTTTTAGCTTTGAAAGAAAATGTCCTTGCAATAGACAAGCATTGATAATTTCTGTTAGTGGTTTTACAATTGACGCGTTACATATTTTTAGAATTTTAACACTGATATTAAATATATCTTCGGTTGATTTATTGTTTAGTTTGTTTATTATAATACGTACATCGTCTTCTAACATTGGATGGAAGACCATCGATTGGGACGGAATTGATTTTATAGTTTGGATAAAATTCTTATATGTGTTGCCCCCTGGAATTATCTTTTGCACTAGCTTATCGGCATATTCCAAAAAGAAATTATTAAAATTGTCTGGGTTGCAATTTTCGAGCAGTTGTTTGTTGGATTTTCTAAAGTTTCTGCTCTTGGTCTCCTCTGAAATGATAGTCCATATAGATTTTGATTTGTTATCGGACTGATTTATTTGTTGTTCATAAAATTTTTGCTTCGTTTTGAGTAGAAGCTGATTGTGCCGCTGTAACCTTCATATATTTTTTTATTTGTTGTTGTTGGATGCTGTTTATAAGCGCTATAAATAAACATTAATATTTCTTTCGACTGCTTTACCTCTGAATTTATCCAAATGCTTTTTGTAACATTCCTTTTTTTTGAATTAAAAATTCTAGTTTTAAAGCTCTGATTATAATTATGTAAAAATATTTCCAGGAAATAATTGAATTTTCTTTCACAGTTTGAATTTATGTACACCTCGTTCCAATTTGCCTCATCTAAAAGAGAAATGAATTTATTGATATTTAAATGCGTTGAAAAGTTGCACTCTTGTCATTTTTATCGGGTTCCTTGTGTGTTTGTAGAGTTAAAGTTTGGATTTTGTGGTCAGACCTGCCCAAATCAAGAATATCAGTCGCAATGTAATCAAAATTTACAAAAATATTGTCGATACATGTGCCTCCGTCATTTATGTTTGGTCGTGTGATACCATAAATTGTTTGTCGAAGGTTAAACGTTTGTAAAACTTGCTTAAGATGTTTTGAGTTGTTATTATTTATCAAAAGGTCTATATTGATATCACCGCAGAGTAGAATTGCGCCATGCGGATTATATGTGTAAGGTTCCTGAAGGATCAGAGGGCGATTTCCTGCAGAAATTCCTGCAGCTTCGAGAGATTGGCCTCTCGGAGTAGCTGGGCGTTTCTGACGAACCAGGGGGCTTGGAAAACCTGTCGGAGGGTTTTCGTTTGGATGACTTCCAGACGATGGAACTGGGATTTGGCCACTGAAGCATAGGTCATGGTGGGCGCATGATTGTGCGATACAGCAACAACTTGTTCCTGATCGACATCTTGCTGCGCCTGCCGATTAGTGCAGACAACGAACCCTTTATCCCGTTCATTTTGGCTACGACGTATTCAATGTGCGGGATAAAAGTCAGGCGTTTGTCGATGATGACACCTAGGTAATTTGCTTGGCTTCGCCAAGGAATGACCCAGTTGAACATCGTGACATTTCCTACTGGCCCAGTACGTCTTTCCGAGATAAGAAGCGCCGTGCTCTTTTCTGGATTAACTGTAATGAGCCAACGTTTGCACCCCTCTTCCAGCGCTTCGACGGCCTCCTGTAAGCAGGAGGTAACGAGATGCGGCGTTTTGGAGCGTGCAAGGATAGCCGTGTCGTCTGCGTAGATGGCGAGGTTAGTTCGAGAGGGTTTGGGTATATTCTGGCAAAATAACTGTCTTTGCACATGACACTACAATTACTAATACTAGTGATGATATTGCAAAGCTAAGTAATAACGATAATATTTCTAATGAATTTTTTACTAGATGGTCATTAAGTAACAAATTAGTGATCAATAAAGATAAAAGCCAAAATTTGATTTGTTCTCTTAGGACAATAGATTGCAAAAAAAGAGTATTAAGTTGCTAGGTTAAAGTTGTTAGATACAACTTTGTGTTGGTATTTTCATGTGGACTATATTTTAGACAGAATTGCCAAAAATCTCTTTGTTCTCAGACAAATGCATGGTGATGTTGCACTTGAAACATTGTTGACTGGGTATCATTCTTGTGTTGGTAGCCTAATTTCCTATGGTATTCTTCTGTGGGGTCATTCTCCCCATGCTGCAAGAATCTTTTCATTTCAAAGGAAATGTATACGTGTCATAGCTGGTCTGGGATACAGACAAGAATGTCGACATGTATTTAAAGATTTACCGTCCCTTCCGTTTATATACTTCATTGTTTAACGTATATTCATTCTCATAGTACAGAATTTAACACTGCCGATCATATGTATGTACATGACAAGATCTTGTGCTCTCTTTCGCCCTAACTTTACGCGTATAAATAAGTCAAGAGGATCAGACTATTTTGCTGTTAAATTTTATAACGCTCTTCCACCTGTTATAAAAAGCTTGAGGAAAGAGGTTTTCAAAAAAGAATTAAATCATTTCTAGTGAGAAAGGCATTCTTTAGCCTTGGTGAATTTTGTGTTGTTTCTCAACTTAAAGAAATTTGATTTTATTGAGATATATTTTGAATTAGTTTAATTATTATTATTAGTATCTAAGTGTGTGACTTGAGTAAACATTTGTAATGTATATTAGCTTTAATAAACTTATTAATATTATTATTATTATTATTATTATTATTATCCGCAGTAGAAACCGCGTATAGGAGCGGGGAGAGCGGCGAGCCCTGGGGGACTCCGGCGCTTATTGGATGTTCCGCAGATAAAGCGTGACCAATGCGTGCTTTAAACGTACGGGCATCCAAAAAGGAATGGATGAGCTGCACCATCGCCAGCGGCACGCCTGCTTAATGAAGCTTGTAAACAAGTCCATCATGCCAGACGGTATCGAAGGCTTTGGCATCGTCGAGAAATACCGCGCCAGTCAATTGTTTCCATTCAATTGATTTTGCGGCGAATTCTACTACTCGGAGGAGTTGTTCAGAGGTGGGGTATTGGGGGTGAAAACCGAACTGTTCATTGGGGATGACGCCTAGTTCGTTGACGAACTCGGCTAGTCGGACAAGAGGAGGCTGATGGGGCGGTGGTTTTCCGGAAAAATGTGATTTTTACCAGGTTTCGGGATGAAGATGACCTAGCTGGAAAGAATCGGAATTTGAACATTGCATTAATGATACCTGTTATCCCAAGCAGCAGACTGTCGTCTAATTCACGTCAATTTTTGGTTATAACTCGTCGGCGACGTCATTCGCCCAAAAAATCACGAGATTTTTATGACTTATTTCTGACGTCAAGTAATGACGTCAAAAGGCCGTCCTTTCTTGGTCATTTTTTATAGATTATATGATCAATTAGATGTGGGTCGTCGTATTCTTTAAAAAGTGGCCTTCATAATGCTTAATTATATTTAGAGCAAAAAATACAACGGCTTTATTAGAAATACACCAAAGTCAAGTTTTTTCATTCTAATAATTTCTAATAATTATTTTTGAAAACGTGTTTACTCTGGAAGTACCTGCTTGGCACATTATAAATAGAACATCTGGGGTTGAGCGTAGTGAAGATCCAACAACACAAACAAAGTCATAAAAATTTTTGTCCATTGTCCCTATAACGGGACAAGGTTTTGAAGAGTTCATTCGTCGAATTTTGATTTTATAAAGACGTTTATAAAGTGATGATGGTAACCAAAAAAATTAGAGAGTGATTTATTTTTAGTTTTATTAAATTTATTTCATCTAATGAAAAATTAATGCTCAACTTCCATATTTACTATATAATACACCAGATGTTTGGGGCGTGCATTCGGACTTTCCCCTTTTTCCGTATTTATGTTTATTGCACTTCACAGTGGAGCTTTACAATTTCAATATTTCCATTCCAGTCCAGTTAGTTCTCAACCACCGAAACTTTCTCGTGTATTCGTTATTACTTCATTTTTAAAGCAATTTTGTGAAAAATTCTGCCATTCAGTGTGGGTTGTATTTACACTAGGTCAGTTAATATCTAATAAAGTAATCATTTTAATTTTTACGTGTTTCTGTTATTTTTGATAACTGTGTAGATAACAAAAGCAGTTTTTTCAGATAAGCTGGAAAGACCACCACTGAAGATACTCCCGCTGATTATAAAGAACTTACGGTGATTGTTTTTGAAAATAAGGCGCCATAAAATATTGCAAAGGTATGCTACTGCAATTTTTTATGAACTAATGAACATAATTTTACTCTAGGCTTGAAACAAATACAAAAAACATGTGCGAAACGTAAGAAATGCTAAAGGAAACGAGTGAAAAAATCTCCAACATAGAAACGTCATCAAATCTGACAACTGAAAAAGGAAACCAAAATAGAAGATATGCCGCCAAGACCACAACTAAACAAATTTTGACGAATTAGAAGATTATTTTTGCCTGTAAGAACAAGCAGGTTTCTTTGTAAGTTAAAAAAATACAATGAATTAATATATACCTACATATAACGTAATATTAGATATTATATACAGCCAGATGCCTATAATACTACGATATTTTTTGGTAACTTACTATACATGGCACATTTCGCTTCATTGTACTAAAAAGTATTGACAACGAGATTTTCCTGATTGGCTATACGTTTTTGTCAATGTAACCATTTTACGATTATCCGTTAGATTCAAGTAAATTTAGCATTTTTAAAGTGCAGAATTTGTCTTCTGCTTTAAGTTGTAATCCCTTAAATTTAATAATAGCCAAGTGCTTGCTATTGCCCACAGACGAAAAAATGATTGCATTTCCATTAATCCATGCACTCTAACGGGTTTTTCTTTTCAGTGCAATAAATTGAGGTAAACTTAAAAAACTTAGTTTATTAATATGATTGTTAAAACAGAATTAATTTTAGTGGTACTTTTTTTTGTTGGGGACAGGCAAGTCGTCGCGAATTAAATAGTTTTACAGTGCATTTTCAAATCAATTAATTCCAACAATGCGATTCAATGCTCTCTTTTCCCTTTATTCTAGTTTTTTTTTTATATATTTTTGTCAATAGATTTGTTTGTGTTTTTAAGACTGATTTATAGTTTATGATAGTTTTCTTTTAATATTCTTTGTAACTAAATAGATTTCTCTGTGTTTTTAAAACTGATTTTTCTTTAAATAGCATATTTTATTGCAACGCTTATTTTTGATTATATATTGTATATTACCAATTTTTACTTCCCGAGCGTAAGCAAAGGAAGTATTGTAATCGAGTCCGTCGGCCGACTCTCTACTTTTACGTTTTCTCGATCTTTCATGACCCCTAGAAGACGAAGAAATAGGTCTCCCATTTCCGTCTGTCTGTTTGTCTGTCCGTCTGTCCGTCCGTCTGTCCGTCCGTCTGTCCGTCCGTCTGTCCGTCTGTCCGTCTGCCGTCCCGGATTTTTATTAGACAGATAATCTCCGAAAGTACTCGACCGATTGTTGTGAAATTTTGTACTTATATTAAGAATATCATGTAGATGGTAAAACGCTAACCAAAATTTGTCTAATCATCCCCACCACTAATGCGATGACGTCACTTCAAAATTGTACATAGTAAATGGGTTTTCAATTGTATAAAATAACATAGTCCTACACATGTAGTTTACAACTCTGAATCGACTTTTCACCCGAAACGTCCAGATTTTTGGAAAAAAAATCAAAATTATAAAACAACATTTTGAAATTTAATTTTTAATCTGCTAACCAGAATGCTTTGAAATGTTGCAGATGTTTTAAGGCTATAAAGAGCATCATAAATCTTTAGTCAAAAAATATTTGCCTATCCCCTCCAAAAACTTGATGACGTCAGCTCAAAAGTTTGTGGAATAAATCATATCTAAAATGTACAAAATATGATGAGTCTGTACTTGTGATCTATCACTCCATTCATATTTTTTGGATTTGCATATACAGGGTGACTCAAAAAAATTAATGAATGCGTAAATATATTTTATTGATTTAATCAGGAACTACAAAACGGAATGCTCTGACATCTTGCAGATGTTTTAAGGTTATAAAGAGCATAATAAATGTTTAGTCAAAATATATTTGCTTATCCCCTCCAAAAACTTGATGACGTCAGCTCGAAAATTTGCCGAATAAATCATATCTAAAATGTACAAAATATGATCAGTCTGTACTTGTGATCTATCACTCCATTCATATTTTTTGGATTTGCATATACAGGGTGATTCAAGAAAATAAATGAAAGCGTAAATTTATTTTACTGATTTACTCAGGAACTACAAAACCGAATGCTTCGAAATCTTGAAGATATTTTAAAATTATCATAAGCATGGTAAATTTTTGATCAAAATGTATTTGGTCGTCCCCCCTAAAAAATTTATGACGTCACCACAAAATTTTGCTGAATAAATCCTATCTAAAATGTACAAAATATGGTGAGTCTCTTCTTGTGATTTATCATTCCATTCAAATTTTTTCGATTTGCATATACAGGGTGACTCAAAAAAATTAATGAATGCGTAAATTTATTTTATTGATTTAATCAGGAACTACAAAACCGAATGCTTTGAAATCTTGCAGATGTTTTAAGGTTATAAAGAGCATAATAAATTTTTAGTCAAAATATATTTGGTTATCTTCTACAAAAAACTGATGACGTCAGCTCAAAAGTTTGCCGAATAAATCGTATCTAAAATGTACAAAATATGATTAGTCTGTACTTGTGATTCATCATTCCATTCATATTTTTGGATTTGCATATGCAGAGTGACCCAAAAAAATTAATGAAGGCGTGAATTTATTTTATCGATTTAATCAGGAATTACAAAACCGAATGCTTTGAAATCTTGGGAATATTTTAAAGTTATTATAAGCATGATAAACTTTTGTTCAAAATGTATTTGTTCATCCCTCCTAAAAAAAATTGATGACGTCACCCTTAAATTTTGCTGAATAAATCCTATCTAAAATGCAAAAAATATGATGAGTTTGTACTTGTGATTTATCATTCCATTCATATTTTTTAGATTTTCTTAAGAGGTGGTTCAAAAAAATTAATGAAGCCAATTTATTTTATTGATTAAATTAAAGGCAACACTTATTATTAGTATTACACCCCAACCAACCCAATTTGGTAGACACAAAATTTGTTAAAGGAAAAACTCGGTTGAAATATAAGGGTAGCACGCTTATTTACATCTACTTTAACATTACAGACCTGCATTTGTTTTTTGCGCTCACTTGGTTCCGCGAATGTGAAATAGACATGTTTATAATCAACCAATTGTGAATTTCACCATCAAGAATTAAAATAAAACCCAATGTTTTATATAATAAGCGGAAGTCGAAGCAATAAAACCGATGGTCGTTTTGTTTACAGTTTCTCTGTTTGACTCTTACGTATGCTGTTACGCTTGTCATCTTAAATTAAGAATGTTTATACATAAACGATTTTCAGTTGCCTTTCATATTACTAGACAGCGGATTTTTGTCGGGCTACGTCCCGATTATAGGTGGGGACGCGCTGGATCGCCGGGACTCAGTAGCGGGTGATAGATAATCACTGAATTTAATCAGTACTAATTCCATAAATATAATTAACGATGTATTAATCAAACGGCTAAGTAAATGAGAACGGGAATTAACAGCAGAGTGCAACGAAACATCGTTATTCTAATCTCAAATAAACGAAGTGCAGTCCGCAACCGCAATGAATTCGGATCCCGTACGAGCCGTACCGAGTTTTGCCTTGCCTAGCCCGACAGAAATCCGCTCTCTAGATATTACACACCGGCGCCGTATACGTGAGTAAATTGTTTCGTTATTTTATTGATTATAACAATAAAATAAAAAAAATTTGGGAATACAATAATTTTATTCTTAGTATTACACTACATCTATCCCAACTGATATACGTGTCCTTGCAAAAATGTTGATGACGTCATCACAATTTTTTTTTAAATTCCCACTACAAAAATGTAATGAGAATAAAAAACACAATAGGCATGCAGTCGTCAAGTTTCCGACAGCGAGGGAAGTACTGTCTAAACTCTTTAGACCAATTTTTTTTTGTTTATACTAATTATACTCGTAATTACCTGTATGTAGATGTGTTTGTTTTCTTAGGAGTGGTTTATCTTTAATTTGTTTAATTGACATATATTTTTTGATTTGTTTTTTGAAGCTCATTGTTGGTTGTACAGAACTATAGTAAATTTATTTTTTTTTACACTAATTTGTTTAACTTTAATTAATATATATTTTGTTTTGGGGTTTACCTGGTGATTATAACGAATTATAATATTTTATTTAAGGTAAACGATATAAAAATATAAAATTATTTCAGCGCTTTATTTATTGCATATTTTTTTCTAAAAATCAAAACATAAAAAACGTCTTAAAATGGACAGTAAATGCAGTCTCTAAGACGTCAGTACATCACGTCAATAGATCGTTACAAAATCACGTCAATAGTTCGTTACAAAATGACGTCATCTGGACGAGACATTTAACCGTCATTGGTACGTCAATATCACGTGAAATCTTTGGTCACTACGACGTAATTGATGACCATTTATTCACGTGAAAAAGACGACATCATGTTGCCTGGATAGTGCGACGATGGCTTTGTCGGAGAGGTTCTTCAATGCTTTGTTCGGGATGCCGTCTGGGCCTGGAGGTTTCCTGGGCTTGAGGAGTTGGATGATTGCTCGGATTTCATCGGGATTGGTTTTACGGATGAGCTCGTCTTCGTCGGGTTCTGCCCATCGAATTTCTTCGACGGTTTCTTCGACGAGGTCCAGATGCTCGTCGTCTGCATCAAGGTCGATGTTCGTCTGGCACTGG
This sequence comes from Zophobas atratus, assembly GCA_022388445.1. Classification (NCBI taxonomy): domain Eukaryota; kingdom Metazoa; phylum Arthropoda; class Insecta; order Coleoptera; family Tenebrionidae; genus Zophobas; species Zophobas atratus. The sequence goes on along the minus strand of JAKCWB010000026.1, from coordinate 67,865 downwards.
TTCTCCAGACTGTGAGCGAAGGCGATGCCGTTGTTCGCGCTGTGGATCGGTGAAAGTGGCCTCTTGTCGCTTCTCAGCGCTTTGGCCATTCTCCAGGTCGATAGGTCCATGGTGTTGAGGGACTCGAGTCTTTGGTCCCACTGCTCGTTCCTAAGTGCTTGCCGGACTTCCCGCTGGAGGCGGTTCGCTGCAGTCCGGTCGGCTTGTTCTCCGGTTCGTCGTGCAGTTCGTCTGGCTTTGTTCTTTTCCCTGATGAGATTCGCGATACGCTGTGGTATCGCAGGCCGTTTGAAAGGCCGCACAGAGCGTCGAACTGAGGTCGCGTCGATGGAGGTCCAGGGTTGCTCTTTCGACTTGCTCGCCATCCTGAAAATTCGTTACAAACTTACCAAAGTTGCCCTTGATATGTTCGGCTAATTTCGTCCAGTCCGTGGTCGTGATTATGTTGGCCGCGGGATCGTTGGGTTCGTTTCCGATGCGCATAATCACCGGGACGTGGTCGGAGTGGAGCTCGTCGACGACGGTGACGTCCACTTCGTGTCAGAGGTTCTTGACTAGGGCAATGTCCAGGACATCACCTGGTGCATCTGGTCTGGCTCAGGGGTAGAACGTCGGTTCCTCGGTGGAGATGACGACTACTTCTGCGCTGTTTTGGAGGAAGGTTTGGAATCGCCTTCCGTTCGGGTTGTTCTGGCGGCTGTGCCAGTCGGAGTGCTTGGCGTTGAAGTCGCCAGCTGCGATGACGGCCCCGTCGCCTTCGACGGGGTCAGCGATGTCTTCAACCTGAAGCGTGTCGGAGTTTTTGTAACAAGCAATTAGGCGCAGAGTCCCTCTCGCACTCACAACGGTTACTGCCGTTGTTTCCAGTTGTCGGAGATTGGGGACGTAAGAAGAAGAGTGTTTAATCTCTTCCTTACGTAGATGGCCGTTCCTCTACTGTTTCCATCCTGGCGTTCCATTCGGTGCAGGATATAACCCGGCATCTTGGGATCTCGGGAGTTCCACAGGAGGTTCGTCTCGTTGTCGAGGACGGCATCGAACTGGCGGTCTTCCATGAATTCTTCGAGTTCAAAACGCCCGGTCCGGAGTGAGTTGGCATTCCAGAAGGGGATCTGCAAAGAATTAACAATTAGTGGTGTACTACCCATCTAATTTTTAAAGAGGAGCGGAAGGAATGCCACCATTTTCTCCGCCATGGATTGAGAGTCCTTGGCGGCGGTGATGGCGGTCATTAGCTGGGTCTTCTGGAGCTAGAGGTCGGCCAGCTGGCGAGCCGTGAGGATGACCTTCTTGGGAACGGGAGCGGCTTTGGGTTTGGGGGCGGCCTTATGGGCGGCATCGCGTTTGGGGGCGGCAGTCTTGGGGGCGGTCGTCTTGGACGATGCGGTGGACTTCTTTGAAGACTTCGGTTGCTGCGGCTTGGGGAGCCTGGGACACCCCTTGTAGCTGGCCGTCTGTGGCCCGCCACAATTGGCGCTGTTCGGGGCCTGCTTTCGCTGCTTATCGCAGTCGCTGGTCTGGTGACCCGCTCCGCATTTCACGCAGCGATGCTCGGCTCTACAATGGCGCTGGGAGTGGTGGAAGCGCTGGCAACGGTGGCATTGGGCAGCGTCCTTGGGCTTGTGGGGCTTCTCCACCTTCACGGAGAGGCCGCAGAGAATTTTCACTTCGTAGATTTCGGCCTTCGTGCACATCGGCAGTTCGGCGAGGACGAGAGGCATCGGGGCTCCCGTCGGTGTCCCGCCGTGGGCCTGCCTGGGGCTGGGGCGTCTTCTGCTGCTTGGCAGCAGGGGCGCCTGTCTGGGGCTTGATGTTCTTCTGTTGCTTATTGCCAGCAGCAGAGGGGGCTGGCTTCTCCGTGACCGGGCGCTTGGGCTCGACGGGCACGATGGTCGGGGGAGGAGCGGCTCTCTTCGGTTTTTTAGCTGAAGTGGATGGCGTGGGGGCTTGTTCCTCGCCTCTGAGGGCGTAGAACATGTTGCCAGTCGTGAAGACTGGCTCGAGGGTGGGGGTGGCGAACCTTTTGGAACCTGTCCTGGCGGGGACAACTCGAACGGGGCTTCGTCGAAGGCTTCCAGGGGGGGAAGTCGCGTTTCTGTGCGACGGTCGCTTCTTATATGTCTGTTGAAGGGGACCGCTGACTGGACACTTGTGGCGAAATGGAGCTGAGCCCTTGAAGAGCCCCGCGACTTGCCAACGCGACGAAGTGCCGTGGTGTTTGTCCGGCCACGGTTACACCACCTCGTTATCATATAAATCCTGATAAATCTGATAAACTAACCTACTTAACACATTTCCTTGATTGAAACTGCAAACAGCTCGTAAGTTCTTTTATGATCACAATTAACTAAAATAATGAAAACAGTGTCATTTAGAAACAAATTTAAAACCAACTTGCGTTTGTAAAGTTTGTTAAATCCGAACAAATTATTTTTTGATATCCAGGTTGCATACTCCCACCATTTGTAAAAAATCTATGGTACTTGTATAACGAGCGAAATCAACAATCCATGCGATAAAAAAAGTACTAGAATTTAGTTTTGACGTCTTGTTTTGATTCTTCTGATGTTACAATATCATATGCATAATTCATTAGCAGATTAGTGGGAACGTTAGATATTTTCTGATTCAACAATATAGCTACTCCAGCTTCTCCAAAATGAAGAAGAATATAAAATAATGCTCTAATAATACAGGTCACGATATACAGGTTTATTGTTTATAATCTACTGATTTCAGTATTTTGTTTATGTTTTTTTGTTGTCCGGCAAAAGTTGTTAATACTCGTGTACTACCTGAATGCATATTTAAATAAGAAATTATCACTTGTGTTAAACTGGTTTAAAATGTGAAAGTTAGTGTGAGGGTTAATTAAAATAGATGATAAGTAAGTTATTTTTATTTAGTAGGTGACTTAATTAATTTAATTACAAATTACAATTACAATAATTTCTTTAACACTATCGTCTTTTCACGTGTTTTTTCTTTGGAGGGGTTCTTACATAAAGCCGCATACCAAGGCTTTCTCATCCATTGTGTGCTACTGCTCATAGTATCGCCTAAAAAAGAGGCCTATACCATTAATAAAGCCTAGGATACAATTTAACTATCTTTTTCTTACGTTTAGTCCATCAATAATAAGATTTAAACATTCAACCGTTTCAGATTTCCTAATTTGCAAAGTCTTTAAGCTTATAGTCAAATTTATTTTGTCTGTCTCGTAAAGTTTTTATTAAGTCTCTGCACTTAAAAAAATATTTCTTTAAATCTGCTGATTCTTGCGTATCAGTATTTGAATCAGATACTTAATACTTACCTACTTACATTTTGAAGATTCTTTTGTTTAAATTTGATAACGCTTCCTCTTGAAACTAATATAAAAGCTCCCAAATGTCCACGCTTGTTTGTGTTAGCCAATCACGCAAAGAAAAATGATTTTTAAGTTACTATTTTTCACAGTTATATTTGCGTCCATTGATTATGGATTTACCGCTACAGGTTTAAAATTTCTACTTACATTTATCACAAAAATAAAATGCAGATTTCCAGATAAAGTAATTTGTTATTACGCTAGCTGGGCTGCAACGAGACCAGGAAATGGTAAATTCGTACCGGAAGATATTGACCCAACTTTGTGCACACATGTGAATTATGCTTTTCTTGGATTGAATGATGATGGTACTCTTGAAGTACTCGATGAAGAGAATGATATAAATCAAGGTAATATCTTCAGAGTATATGTTTTTTTTTCATAATTAATAAAGTTAATGAAAATTAGGTGGCTTTACACGTGTCAGTGCTTTGAAGGCCATTAACCCAGACTTGAAAGTTCTAATAAGCGTTGGTGGAGCTGCTGCAGATACAGGAGTTTTTTCAACAATTGCTGCTAGTCCAGAAAAACGAGAAGCTTTAGCAGCAAATGCTATCGAATTTTTTGAAACTTATAATTTTGATGGTCTGGATGTCGATTGGGAATACCCTGGAGGTGGCGACATAGAGACATATATAGATCTTCTTTCAACTTTGAAAGAAGCATTCGAACCCAAAGGATACCTGGTTACTGTCGCTGTTAATTCAATACCTTATGAGGTTGGAGGCTACGACATAGCAGCAATGTCAAAGTAAAACACCATTTTATTGTATAACTAATTCTGGCGCCATTAGCGTTTTAGACTTAATCAACGTTATGACCTACGATTTTCATGCCGGATGGGGAAATACAGCGGAAAATTCTCCTTTGTATGGTGGAGTGAACGAAAGTCAATGGACAAAGGAAAATCGTAATGCTGACGCAGCAATTAGATATTGGTTAGATGGTGGAGCCGATCCACAAAAGGTTGCCATTGGTGGGGCTTTTTATGGTCACACTTGGATTCTTTCTAATCCCGATAACAATGGACTGGATGCTCCTACCGCTAGCCCAGGTGATCCAGGAGAGTACACGCAAAATATGGGAAGCTTAGGGTACAATGAGGTATGGTATTGCAATTTTCCAAAATGTTTGGTCTAAGTTGGTTTGTAAAGGTTTGTGAGTTTCACCCCAATGGAACTGTGGTTTTCTTGGATGACATGAAAGTTCCTTACCTGTACGACAATAAATTTTGGATTGGTTTTGACAATGAAGAATCTTTAGCTTACAAGGTATAAGTGTTTACAATTAAAAGAGATCATTAAGCCATGATGCGTTTTCAGGTGCAATATGCTAAAGAAAAAAATCTGGCTGGAATTTTTATTTGGTCTATTGAAACCGACGACATGCATGGATTTTGTGGCGAAAAGAACGGATTGTTGAAAGCTATAAATAAGGAAATTAAAAGTATATAAAAAGGCATACTTCATCTATTAGAATAATTGTCACAATTATCTTTATTACCAATAAAAAAAAAATACTTTTAAGAAATGATTCACTTCAAAATTTACCTAGTAAATGTTATTTACATTGTACTCTTATTAAATAACACTCCCACTCCTACACGTGTATTTTATAAATACGTTTTGATTTTTTACCCGACATCCAGATTTTTAGAAAAAATCAAAATTGGACAAAAACAACTTAACTTTGGAACTGAAAAACTAAATGTTCTGAAATCGTGTCACCAACAATAAATATTTATTCGTTTATTCTCTATCTAAGATGTGCAAGATATTATGATTCTGTACGATGAACGAGGAAATTTATTTTTGCTTGAATATTTGAAAATACTGTACTGTTATTGTTGGTATTATCCTGTACCGATCCAAACTGATTACATGTTTTTGATCAAGTGTTGACCTCATCACAAAAGTTTCTAATGAAAAAATTCCCTAGAAACTTACGCATAGCATCCTTCTTTATATTTACTTAACACCCCACACATAACTTTTATCATTTTTTGAAAAAGCTAGAGATATGCTGTGACTAAATAAGTTACTTTTTATTGTTTTACGAACTCTTTTAAAGAATTCGTAAAATAGTAGAATTGGAGATATAATATACAATATGTTTAATTGTATTTCAGACAAGGGAAGTTCTGTCTAAATAACCTTAGATCAATTTGTTGGGCGATAGCTTAAATTTTAAATGAAATTATGCAGACCTGCTAAGAAAATGTTTTTTAAATCCTTTGCAAAAAACATAAACCTATATCTGTATTAAAATTTCCTTTCAGATCCCTGGAGACCTGGCTGGTGTTGAACTGTCGGACGTGACAATGTGGCAAAAATACTCAGTCGATCTTGTACTTTCATGTCGTTTTAATCGTCTTATGGCGGATAGCCAAGAAACTACAGTATTTATCAATTTATGTCGTAATTCGCAAATTTGATGAACATATGGGAAAAAAAAATGAAGTTTATTGACACAAAAAATGCAAGGGTTTGCAGCTGGGTTCATTCTCGGCATTTTTGTTCATTAATTTTTTTTTACTTCCAGAGCATAAGCTAACAAACTACTGATACCGATACTAATGCGTTCTAATCAAAAGCATCATCGTGTAGATGATTAAAGTGTGGTACATTAATGACTTCTATAAAACAAGCTCTTTAAACATTTTTCTTACACTGCGATTGTTTAAGTTAAGTTTAAAAAACGGAATTCATTTAATTGTACATCACGGGTGAGAGAAGTTCTGTTTAATAATATAAGACCAATTTTTAATTTTCTTTTTTTTTTGAAGTTTATATAATTTTAGTTCACGAATTTTCAATAACAATAAGAGATAAAATGTGTATCAAATAAAGATCAATATTTACCAATAGCAGCAAATAAAACCATGCGAAAGAAAGTATATTAATCAGCTGCCCAACACACACACATGATACTATTTAGAATATGGTGGCTTGAAATTTGTCCTCAAATAAAACTTTCCCCGTTTAGTGGTTTTTAAATTTCCCATTGTTTCCTGTTCATTTCCACATAAATGTTTTGTATATTTAAGCCAACTTTCACATTTTCTAGCCACAAATTGTTTAGGCGCAGGTACTGCTTCTGCAAAATACTTCCAACTCCTCCAGTGAGAGCAAAATTCTAAGAAACCCAAATTTAAACTCATATTTAACAAAATTATAACTGATTACGTTTTCCACTAACATCTTTTGCACTCAATAGAGTTAACCGAAGGCACCCAGGTTGCCAAGTTCCATTATTCGGAAAAAAATCAATGGTACCGCAGGCTTCTTGAAATCCAAAGACTCCGCCACTGGTGTGTATCACCTGAACGACTTTAGCATCTGTCCGATTTAGTCTTTCACGTTTTGGTCTAGTATGAAACATAGGTCCACCTGGATCTAGAGCCACTATTCTCGGTAATTTTTTCCATGTTAACGTATGAACTGTTTTTCCGACAAACCCAGCAACTTGGCCTCCCAGTGAGTGACCAACAATGAGAATATTATTAAGCGAAATATGATAATTTCTGTGTAAGTGGACTATAAATTCTCCAATAACACGTCCTGAAACGTTCGAATATTAAAGTTCTAATCTAAACTTTTGTAAAGTAAGTATTAACTTTGCAACGACTTACCTACCGGTTTAGTGTCATATGACGCTATAATATAATCTTTAGCTCCATAAAATGACCAGTCTACTTCGATAATGTAATAGTTTGGGTTCTTTTTAAAGAAGGCTTGTCGTAAGAGTCGATACCACTCAGTTTCTTTGTTTTCACTCCAGCCGTGTAGAAAGAATACATAGAAGGCATTTTTTTTTATGAGTGGATTGAAGGTGGTAAGATTTACGATCACAGAATCTTCAGCTTTATTGGTGGTCCATAAGTAATATGTAATATTCTCGGCAACTATTTTGTCGCCTTGAATGACCTTGTCTACAAATGCCACACCTGTATAGATGTTGAATATTTGTTGTTTTACTGGTTTAGAAACCTTTGTCCAATCTACAACTGCATCTGAAATCCAATTTCATTAATATTACCAGTAATATTTAATACTTATATTGCAAAAGGAAAAAAATAGATTGGGTTGGCTTTAAAGCTTCAGTTAATGATTAGGCTCTGAGAACGTTACAATGTTTAGCTTGAAAAAACAACTTTTTTCAGCATTAAGAATGTTGAATATTGATTGAATTATTTTTCCAGGTGTCTGGTACACTTACCTGACTGTCTCAAAATATTAATTAAAAGCAATAAAAACACATTTCGTTGAAGCATCCTGGATGTTAAATTTTGCAACTCATGTTTCCAGGACAGCACTGAATTTATTTTGAAAAGCAAAACCGACGATGTATTTCATAACCGTAGTTTCAAGCGATAACAACTATTTTAACTTACCAATATGACTGCTGTTATTTACTTTAATCAGTAGATATTTATTCAACAAGGTTAATGCTTCTAAAATTTCGGAAGCATTAAAATTGAGGTTTTGCTAATACTTATCGTCCTAATACAACTATTTTTAATGATCATTGTTTTTCTTAGCGTGTAATGCTTGGTGCTTTATTGAAGAAAAAAAAACAATTGAGATGACGAGAGAAAATAGTGTTATAAATCATATTTTGAATAAAAATTGATTATGCTTATCATATGTTTAAAACATCGGCAAGATTTCAAAGCATTCGGTTTTGCAGATTCAAAATTAAATTGTAGGTGAAATGAAGTTCACGGAGTCAGCTAGTTAACCAATAAATTTACAGAAAAAATCAATTGTCTAGTTCTTGCGAATGAAAATATTTCGTTTTCACAACTTTCATGAAGCAATTTAAAGCACTTTGTTAACATAGTCAAAATTGGTTTTTATTTTGGATCAAAGGTTTTTGAGAAAATCTGTATCACAAATTATATCCTTGCCATAATTAGGACCCGTTTACAGAATATTTTAAGTCAGTATCGACATCTGATTTGTGTATAGTCGGCCACATAATAGTTTAATATTATATTAAAAATTTTATTGCAAACAAATACTTAACTGAGCATCAGCTTTTAGTATTTTATCATCGCTGCCAATATTTTCAGCAAAATTTGAAATTTTATAGTGCCGCTGTAACTTTTTAATAAATTTGCAACAAACACCAGGCAGGGAGACACAGAAAGGAATTCCAGCATTTTCGTACTTTATATAGTGTAGCACATCGAAACATGAAATAGCTCCTTTAGTTCAAGTAATGAAAAAATGAAGATTATTCAATATTTAGCTACCTTCGTTTGCAAAAATACCCGTCAAAAGTAGAAACAATACTTTACTTTGCATAGTAAAGGTATCGTAGTTTTTAAACTAGGACACTCGAAGCGACTGCAGGTTTCATTGCAGAAAATAGTGACGTACATATATTATTATTATACAAATTTATTTATCAGGTAGCATGAATCACTTTAATCGGCATCGTGGGACATTTCTTTTTCGTTGATTCTTAACTGTACGAGGAGGCACTGGTAAGTTTCGAATTTCTCTATTAACAAGATTGAAAGCGGCTGTTGTGACAATGAGTATATTGTTTGACAACAATTTTGGAAACAAAAAATTAATCCAAATGCACACTGAATTTTTACATACGTATATAAGAAAATGATCTGTTTACCAAAAAGAATTCAGATTGTCAAGGTCGCCGCTGCTTTGAAGAAACTTCTTTGGATTTTGTGGTATAAGTTTGGATCCATCATTACAAACCAGAAACAAAACAAAACGGAAGGGAGTGCTCAGGAAAATATGCTTTTTTACAAGGTAACAATAAAAGCACCGTTGATTTAATTTGGGTTAACACTATGGTGTTGAAACTTATAAACGATTTTTTCTACATTGCGTTAGCAAAGGCCTTATTGTTAAACCGAAAACAATGGAAGCTTTTGTGAAACTGTTTTTGGTAATTATTTTGCAATCTTGATTCCATGTTTTCTAGAATGTCAAATCTAACCAGTCAAAACCAAAAATTTGTTATTTGACAGCGTTGCCATCTAGATAGACCATGTCCGAAAAAACCCTAAATAATAATCGTGATCAGATTTTTTATTTTACTTAACAAAATCATGAGCAAAGTAGAAAAATGTATATTACACTTGTGTAATAAGACATAGTGTAGCAGTCGCTGCGCTCGTCGTGTCCCGAACAACTTATGGTACAATAGAACATCTTATTATTATTAAGACCCACCACTGACCCGGAAATGACAGGCATTCAGGCAAGACTTCTATCATTACGGGTACTAAGACCAAGTAATGAAATGCATTGATTAGATTAACAAAACAACTTTCGAGATTCTAGAATTACAGCATACAAATTAAACTTTATAATAGATCAATGTAATCAATAGAGAGATGCAAAAATAGTTCAAGGACGCGGTTATAACTCCCACTCCTCATTATCATTGCCCCACCAGTGTCACGCGGCGAAATGCAAGATTTAACATACATATAATGACCGAACATGCACCGACGGGCGAAGCGAAGCAATACCAGCGGACGCTGCTGAGGGAAAGTGGTGGAGGCGCCTGGCCTAAAACTGCATCTCCTTATTAGTAATCAAAGACCTTGTATTAAACCAAGTGCGAATTCCAGAATCTCTGTACGTACTTCGCATACAGAGAACTAACAAGCCACACCGCAGTGACAGGTGAGTACTTAAACTTTTTTAAGTTATTTGTGTAGATATATGTATAGAGTATTTGAATTTGTCTACTATTTACAACTTGCCAGTCTTTGTATAATAAGTAATAACTCTTCGGAAATGAAGCAAATTTCTTTATTTATTTCTTTATTTCTTTATTTATTTATTTATTCATTTATTCATTCATTCATTCATTCATTCATTCATTCATTCATTCATTCATTCATTCATTCATTCATTCATTTATTTATTTATTTATTTATTTATTTATTTATTTATTTATTTATTTATTTGCTTATTTATTTAGTCCTCTTTGACTGATGAAGTTATAATCGAATACAGCAATAATAAATACTGTGGATGACTGGTTTGTAGGCCAAAATAAAATAAAAATTTAAAGGCTTATAAGAACTAATTTCTGAGCATAGTAAGTATATAACATAAAAAATTGCTAAAGCTGATAGAATAAAATGCACCAAAGTTTTCTATTTTGGACTAAAGACTATCAACACCTCCCCGTACATTAAAAAAGTATTAACATTCATATCATGCAAATAATTTGAGTGCAGACTTGTACGACTTAAAGTGCGAAATTATCAGCGTCATTAATAGTCGGTGATTTATTCCACTTTTATTACTTCCAGGACGACTGCCTAAACTTGTATTTTAATGCTTATTTCCCTGTTCAGCTCAGCTGTTTGAAATAAAAAAAAAAATAGTTACCAGCAAAAATTCGATGACATCGTAACAAATATTGAATAAATATTTATTGGAAAATATGACCTTTTTGTTAAAACGTTATTACTAACAAACATGAAATTAAAATCTTTTATTTATGAAACAATAGATTTACATCATATCTACAGCGCTGCTAAATAGTGAAAGGTAAAATGCATTCCTTTGGCAAAATAAAACAAAATTTCATGCGAAATATGATATTTTCTTACCTAAAGCGCCAGATCTATTGAATAAATATATGAACACGAAATGAGTTTAAGGTCATATTTACACTTTTCAAGTAACACATTACGACTTGACAAATATTGGTCAATTGAAAAAAAAAACATTTTTTGCTTATTAAATATTTATTAGGAGTAATTATTACGCTTATACTGAAATTTCAAATATATATTTTTGTCTGTGTTTATTTCTGCATACAGTCCGATTAATATGACGGTATTTCTTAAAACAAATTCGTATGTATTTCTAAAACACTTATTTTATGCAATTTTTAATAAAACAGCGTACTACAAACTCGACAATTTACACGTGTGCCTTTAATAACATTTTTCACAAATTTACCTCTAATAACTATTTATAGAAGAAAAAAGTAAAAACATATAGAAACAAAAATTTTGTAAGAAGACCATCGCAGTTACACATATATTTCTAACGCAGTTCTTATTTCGAATATGGCGGTTTGTTGTTTGTTCTCAAGTAATATTTTCCAGTTTTATTGGTTTCTAAATTTGCTATAGTTTCATAATCGTCTTCACATGCATGCCTAGTGTACTGACGCCAGTTATCGCATTTTCTTGCTCTGAACTTTTTCGTTGTAGATATTCCTTCTATGAAATAACCCCAACTTCTCCAATGAGAGCAAAATACTAAAAAAAAAATCAACTTTACTCTTGCAGGTTATTGACTTGTTGTGAAAAATATACCTTTCTCTCTGATATCAGACGAACTCAAGAAACTCTGGAAACCACAGCCAGATTGAAAGGTTCCGTTGTTCGGGAAAAAGTCAATAGTACCACAGGCCTCCAAAAATCCAAAAGCACCACCATTGGTATGAATTACGTGTACAACTACAGCATCTTTTGGACTGAGTCTTTCACCTTCTGGTCGATTTTCAAATAAGGGTCCAGCGGGATCTAAAGCTATTATCCTTGGCAATTTTTCTTTCACCATTTCTTGAACTTTTTTTCCAACAAAACCGGAAATGTGTCCTCCGAGTGAGTGACCAACTACAAGAATATTAGCCAATGGGATGGCAAAGTTCTTACGTAAGTATACAACAAATTCTCCGATGAAACCACCTAAAATATATATTGGGAATTTTTGGGTCAAAATCGTTAAGGTTAACTGACCAATAAATTTGGTATCATATGATGCTATAACATAATCTTTCTCTGCGTATACTGACCAATCCACTTCAATGATGTAATAATGTGGATTACGTTTAAAAAAGGCATTTCTTAAAACCTCATACCATTTAGTTTCTCTAGATTCAGTCCAGCCATGTATAAAAAAAAATATACAGGGCGTCACCCGTGATGAGTGAATTAATGGTGGTAGAATTCACAATAGAGTAATTTTCAGCTTTATTTGTGGGCCACAAATAGTATTTAATATAATCGGCAGTTACTTTGTCACCTTGGACCCCCTTATCTACCAAAGCCACGTTTGTGTATATATCAAAAATTTGTTGTTTTGTTGTGTCAGAAGGGTTAAAATCTGTCTCTACAATAGAAATTATTAGGTAGTAAATTTGAGCGTTTCGTGTTATCAATAATAACATGAACACTAAAACACTTATTTCTTTTCTAAATTTTAGGAATAATTTGCTGACTTATGGAATAAATATTTTTCTCTCCAAGCCCTGGCTAAGGAAACTTTGTAATACGCTCCATTTGATTTTACAAAAAGATTCATTGTGTATAAAATAAATTTATTTATATGCAACGAAAGACTTTTTACGCGATCTGTGTTATAAGAGCAAGTTAGAGCTTTGTGTATTGATTGAGACCAGGTTATTTCATTATTTTTTAAACGGTAAGAAGCATATAAATAATATTGATCAGAGAATACACAGTATGCCACTTCTGCATCATCTTGACTTTAAAATATGTTTTGAAATGACAAAATTGCCCGGCCAGAAAATATGAATGCTGAATTTTTCAATGTTAGCTATTATTAAGGAGTGTACTCGCTAAAATAAACTTATTAATAGAGAGCGGATTTTATGAAATTTGCATATCCGTTATTTTTTGCATATAAGTCTTGATATTTAATATGTGAACGAATCATGCTAATTAAAATGAATACAGCTATAACAAAATTGCATATTTGCATATATTTGCCTTCTGCTGCATATTTCACGGAACGGGTGCATGTTTTGCATTTTTATCAATTTTTGTGCAAATTTGAAAAAAAATTGTTGTCTTTCTATCGGCATTTATTTAGAAAAACGAAATTTTATTAATCGTATTGCAAATATTGTCCTGAGCTTCAAATAACTAGGAAAGGTTTGGGTTTTATGGTAGTTTGGAGACACCACTGGGTGTTATGCTATCCTTCCAGGTAAATTCCCGCCCTAATTACTTTTGGAAATACCGTTCATTCCCAATTTTTTGTTCGTGTATTAATGGTAGGACCTACGTTTAGTGATGGTCGAAGCGACGTTGTACTATTATATTTCATAGTGAGTTTGTATTGAAAGCTTTTAAAGGGATACAGGTGTATCAATATGTCGAAGATAACTCAAATTAATTTATGGATTAAACATTTTCCTGAACTTGTTCTTCAAGAACGAACTGTGTTTTGTCGCGCCTGCCCTAAACCCGTAAGTATTTTTACATCTGTGGGCGTAGTACGCAGTTTTTCTATTTACAAATATATATACCTTAGAATCACCGGAAAAACTTTTTGTTATAATATTTCGAAAAATATTTAAAAATAAATTGGTGCCAAAATAATAATAATAATAACAATAATATATTTTGCCCAACAGAATAAAAAATAGTAATTAAATAGTGGATTACTACTATTTTTTAATTTGTTCTGTTTATATTTATTTTTTAGTTCAAGAATTTTATCTTTAAAAACGTGATTTATGTGTTAGTGAGATGTAACTAAACACCATACAATGTTATTTATGTATTTCTTGTAATAGAACGTAAGCTCGGGAAACCTGTTTTTGTATTTTATAAATAAATTTAGTTCGCTTATTAAGCTTTTTTTTTAATTTTTGGAGCATATGCAATTGCATATCTCTGCGTATATTAAGAAAGTTACTGCATATTTGGATAAATTTGGCGCATATCATATGTTCATATTTCTCAAAATTTTGCTGCATATTTTCCCCTCTCTACTTATTAACTAAAATAGGTAAGACAAGAGTTACGATTAGGTATACTATAATTAAATAAAAAAGTTGCAGAATCTCAAACACTGATATTTCAATTTAACCCATTAAGTTAACCGATCAGAATGATAGTGCTATATGCATTATTTGGGCAAAATTCGTATCCATAATTATGGTATTCAGTTGTTGCGCTTGTAGGACATGATTTGAAATTCAAAGTGTTGATAACCACATACACTCTTAGTATAAGCACATTTTTAACCTTATTGCGTTAACACGTGTAGGTTCATTCTGGGACATTGGTATCTTGTTTGATTCCAAACCTGAGAATGCTGCTTCGTTTGAAGGGAACATGTTTGTTTCAATACACTATAACTACATATACAGAGTCACAAGTTCCGCACAAAATTCATACATAATTTTGTTAATTGCCGTTTTCTTTTTTAATTTTATTTGTTATAATGACAACTGAATTTCTATAGTAAAGCTCCAACAAAACTATCGTCATTGTTCAAATTGTCATCCACCAACTAAATATTTGGCATATACGTTGGTGTAACACTTTATATTGCTCTTCAATGACATTTGGGGTGATATTCTGTTCGAATTCGGTTCTTGAGATCGTCAATCAAGGAATGTTAAATGTGGTGAGAAACTGTCTCACTTCCACGCCAAAATGCGGATATGCCCTATCTTCTTGGAACCAAATTCTCTGATTGAGCATATTATCACCATTTTCGTAGTTTGAAATTTAAATAGCATACAGCTGTTAAACTTTCGCCAAAAAAAGAAAGTCCTATCACACGATTCCCTAGCATTCCAGACCATACATTTATTTTGCTACGTATGAAAGTTATTTCGGGACCAGTATTATTGACAAATATGGCAATTTACTGTTTGGTTTAAATTAAATGTCTTCATCAAAAAAAAAAAAAAAATTTAGAAAATTGACTGTTTCATCATACCATAACATCAAGTCTTCGCAAAATTTTAACCGTCGCTTCTGTCGAGATCGTTTTCATTTAACTCACAAATCAAGTGCACTTTATGCGGGTGGTATTTTTCTTTTAAAAAAAATTTTCTAACAAATGTGTAGTCGGTATTTGAGTTCAAAGCAAGTTGTCTTACCGAGATATGCGGACTTTTTTAGATTTCCAGTTTTTAATTTAGTGGTTTGAAGTACAAAACCTCGTCAAAGTGAGTCTCTTGCAATAATTTTGTTAAGATTCTACTTATTGTAAATCTAACAACTGGGGGTCTATGAGGGTATTGTTGATTAAATAAAGCACCTTTCCTCATGACTGCTTACTCTGGTACTGTACCAAACCATCATTAAAATTGCGATTCTCTCGAGTTCGGTTAATTGCACCCTGATTGTGATACTGATAAGTGATTAAGGCTCTTTCGAACAATGTGTCACCATTTGTCAAAATTAACACGTTTAATAACAATTCGCAGGTTTCAGATTCCAAGAAACTTCTTTTTAATGTTCTTGCAACATAGATAGCCTTTGCTTGACAGATAAAAACAATGTTTTTGATACCATGACTCTAAAAAAAAACTTTTTTCGACAATCATTTAAATAATAAAAAGATCTATCAGATTCCAAAAGAAATAGTCAGGATTGTCATTTAAAGAAATGGTTGATGACCTTACTGTGCACACACGGTTGGTTACGACAAATAAATTCTTACTAAATAGGTTTTTAAGAAACATTCCCTAAACACAGAGGAGAATTCTACATTGCAACATGAAATTAATGTGTATGGAACACGTCTTTTAGCACGGGAAGTAACGTATAAACATTGAAAATTATGCAACTTTGTTACCTCCGAATGTAAAAATGCCCATCAAAAATAAAAACGACACTGTTCTGTGCATACTGAATACAGTTATTGGACTGGGAAACTCGAAGTGACTTAATTGCACCTTTTGTAATTACACAACAACAGTGCGTGTGCAATCGTGATACACATTTATTTAACACATAACATCAATCCTTTCAACAGAGTTGTCGGACGTTTGTTTCCCGTTATCATTAAATGTACATTAAAAATGTATTAAATTTGTGTTTTTACAATTTTTTCATTGTCGAATTTTATGACTTGAAGTACCTAAGTACTAATAACTACTAATTTATTCACCTACATTATGCATTTTTTTAATTTCCAGGACTTCGGTCCATTCTGAGTTCAGCAGTAGGAAATCTTAGCTAGTCTACTAGTTTACTGAAAAAAATTAAGTAGTGCTAGTCAAGTTTCTTGGAAGAGACTTTGAAATCCACTTAATCTCCAAATTCCTATAAAAAGAAAGAGAAGGTTCGGTTGCCTACATTTACAAAAAATACGCAGCTATTTCAGTTTTGCTTTCAACAATTAAAAAATGGTCGGAGGTTTTTTTCTATAGAACTTCCCTCGCCTCTGCAGTACGGTGCAACGTATCCAACTTTTCCGAAAATTTATATAATTTGATTTTTCGAATTTGCTTTTTTTTTATGAAAAGTTGAAATAAAGATATGTGTGCAGTAAAGGTAGGTACGCTATTCGCCGGTTTCAAGTGAATTTTTACACTACAAGTGTAAAACAGTTCTGAATAAAGTGTGACTCACAATAATCGAAATATCAAAGAAAGTGAATTGTTAATGGCTGCCAGCGTTGCTAGGTCTGGTGATATATCACCAGATGTACGAAGGTACATCCCAAAAAATACTATTCGTTGAATTATGTATCGTTGTTTATTAGATGGTGGTTGCAGACAGACTCGTAGTCCGTTCGAAATATACATTGAATTGAACAGTGAAACGGGTGGGGGTAGAAACATGGGGTTGGTACCAGTGGTACCAACATGCTCCCCCACGTTGAAGCCAATTCTTCGAAAAAAAATATATATACAATACAATAAAATAATCGTAACAAAATTATCAAATTAAAGTCCTTGAAAATAATAGTGCTGACGCGCTTATGTTTCCAGCGGTATCGCACACACCTTTTTCACAGATCGCTTATACAGGCCATTCGCGGTTTTTACGGTCACTACGCGCACCACACTATCTTCACCAGGATGAAGTTCTGCAATTCGTCCCAGTTTCCATTGCATGGGCGGTAGATTTTCCTCCATTAGCACCACCAATGTGCCGACGTCGATGGCTGTTGCTGGACCCCGCTGACCCTTTGGTCGGCATTGTAGCTGCGATAGATATTCCTTATGCCAACGCTTCCAAAAATGTTGCTGTAGCTGTTGAACTCTTCTCCATCGAGATAATCGGTTGCTTGGGATCACTGTGAGGTCTTCCTCAGCATGGGCCGTAATGGGTGCCCCAATTAAAAAATGACCCGGCGTTAAGGCGTCGAGATCGTTAGGGTCACAGGATATGGGTGTGATAGATCGTGAATTCAAACAAGCTTCGATCGCTGTTAAAACCGTGTAAAATTCCTCGTAATTTAAATTAGCGTCACCTACTACCCTTTGCAAATGCTGTTTAACACTTCTGACCGCTCTCTCCCACAAACCTCCGAAATGTGGGGACCGTGGAGGAATAAAATGAAATTTTATGTTTTGGCAGGTCAATCGCTAGGTTATTTTGTTTTGGAAGGCTTGGGCACGAAAGAGCTGCCGCTCGGCTCCTACAAAATTCGTGCCGTTATCGGAAAATATTTCCGCTACCTTACCTCGCCGCGAAGTAAACCGTTTTAAGGCCGCTAAAAAACCCTTGCTAGCTAGATCTCCTACCAGCTCCAAATGTACTGCCTTGGTACTGAAGCATATAAATAGAGTGATGTATGGCTTAACCTTTTTGGCGTTGCGAGTTCGACCTTCCTTTATCAAAAAGGGTCCGGCGTAATCAACGCCCGACACATGAAATGGGCGCGTTAATTGTACTCTTTGCCTAGGCAGATTGCCCATTTTCTGAGTAAATGGCTTGGGATTGACGCGACTGCATTTCGTACAATGGTGAATTATTTTCTTAGTGGTATCCCTAGCCCCCAATGGCCAGAATTTTTGTCGTACCGCTGTCACCGTCCCGCTGGTACCTGCGTGCAATTCCCGCTCATGCATATGTCTTATTATTGTTTTTGATACGTGATGATTACGCGGCAGAAGTATTGGGAACCTTTTATCAAATGGAATTGGGGCATTTTTTAAACGTCCCCCTACTCTTAAAAGCCCGTTGCTGTCCACAAAAGGATCAAGTTTTGACAGCTTATGCTGTTTAGCCTTAATGGGATTACCGGTGAAATATTCAGGAAAAGCTCGTACCTGAATATGTTTAAATATTATTGTTTGAGCCTCGTTTAATTCTTCTACCGACAATGCGCCTTTGATTTTAGTTTGCTGCCTACAATTTTTAATAAATCGTAAGCAGTATGATATGACCCGTTGCAATTTTTCAAATGATGAATATTTGGATATAACTGGTAACTCTGGATCTATATTAACGACATTAATAGTAACTAACGACTTCCTTTCTGTGTTAAGCGCAACTTCTTCGTATTCGTTATCTGAAAGACTAGGCCAATTATTTGATGTTTGGCGTAGCCAAGTCGGCCCGTGCCACCACAAAGTAGATTGATTTAATTGCCGTGGAAATAGACCCTAGAAACCATATCGGCGGGGTTATCCTTAGAACAAACATGATGCCATTCTGCGATTAAACTATGTTTTTTCACGTACGCTACTCTGTTGGCAACATATGGTTTCCAATTATTTGGAGATTCTGCTCGCCATGCGAGGACAATGGTAGAGTCAGTCCAGAAATATCTACGATCTATTTTTAGATTCAAAATGCTATTTACCTTAATAAACAATTTAATTAATAATACCGCGGCGTTTAGTTCTAAACGAGGTAAAGTCACTGTGTTTAATGGTGCGACGCGAGATTTTGCACAAGCCAACCTAACTGAAACGTCACCTGATTGATATATAACCCTTATATAAATGGCTGCGCCATATGCCTTTGTTGAAGCATCCGAAAAACCGTGGATTTCAACAGCCATATAGGGATAGGAGATTATTAATTTGCGTGTTATGTTATAATTCCTTAGATCCTTCAGCTCGTTAACGAATTTTGTCCAAGCATTTTGAAATGTGGGCTGTACCGGTTCGTCCCAATTCAATTTTAATTTCCATAAACCCTGTAGCAGAATTTTGGCCTTTACAATTACTGGATTAACTAGCCCTAAAGGATCAAATATTTTAGCCACGCCTGACAATATGTGCCGTTTTGAAATTTGTTCAGATTCAGTTAGTGGAATGTTGACTTGATATCCTAATTCGTCATTTTGACAATGCCAGAATAATCCTAAAATCTTAACTTCGCTTTCTTTATTCCAACTAACTGATGTTAAGGGTTCCGATTCAGCCACAACTGATTGGGCCGGTATATTTGACGCCCATTTACAAAGCTTAAATCCCCCCTTTATTAAAATCTGTGAAAGTTGATCCTGATTAGAACGATTTGCTCTACTGAATTACTGCCTGTTAGAAGGTCGTCCATATAAAAATCCCGATTTATTATTTCGCTGGCTAAAGGATAAGTATTTTGGGCTTCCGCCGCTAGCTGTTGCAGACAACGTACTGCTAAATATGGTGCACAGGTTGTACCGTATGTTAACGTTTTCAACCTAAATGTTTGAACTGGTTCATCGTTACTAATTCTCCAAAATATCCTTTGATAATTTGTGTCCTGTTCGTCAACGAGTATCATTCTATACATTTTTGTTATGTCCCCGGAAAGGACGTACTGGTAAGTTCTAAACCGACAAAGAAGTGAAAACAAGTCCCCTTGTATTGTAGGGCCCGTTATTAAAACATCATTTAAGCTTAAGTTATTGGAGGATTTTATGGACGCATTGAATACCATTCTTATTTGGGGACCATCCGGTGTTTGTTTAAAGACCGGATGATGGGGCAGGTAGAAGGTTTTGGGAATTCCTAATTCTTTCGTTGGGACAAGTTCCATGTGGTTTAACGCTAAATACTCCCTCATAAAATTTTGGTAATTTAATTTGAGTAAAGGATTCCTTGCCAGGCGTCTTTCAAGACTGTAAAATTGTTTGAGTGCTAATCCGCGCGAATGACCCAAAGTAGTCTGGTCTTTGAATGGCAGCCTTACCATAAATTTGCCCTGTACATCCCGATGGGTATTTTCAAGGAAATGAGATTCTATTGTACACGATTCGCCGAAGTTGGGTTCATCGACACTTTCTTGTTGCCAAAAATTTGCTACCTGTTCATTTAGTTGTAAATCGGCAGATAATGATAAAATATTACAGGATAAATTTTGGTTGCGATTTTCAACTGTAGAAACCTTCCCGCTGACTATATGCCCAAAAATAGTTTCTTGTAAAAATGGTTGATTCGGTTTGAACCTAGTTGGACTACCAATCAAAAGGCTCCAAAATATTTCAGCCCCGATAAGTAAGTCTACTTCGCGTGATTGTTCGAAATCGGGATCCGCTAAAATGATATTTGGGGGTATACGTATTTTACCTTTATCAATTGACAGTGCTGGTGTGCGTTCCGTAATTTTAGGCATAACTAAACAATTAAAGGAGATTTCAAATTCATTAATTCGAGACTTAACAGTTATATTAACACGCTCAGTAACAGAATTTATTGAGCCATTGATTCCCGATATGAAGGTATTTATACCCTTTGGATTTAGATTCAATTTTTTGCACAAGTTATTAGTTATCACATTAGCTTCTGAACCTTGATCTAGTAAGGCACGACATGGATGCAGTTTGCCGTTATTATCTTTAATTAATAAAAGTACTGTTGATAAAAGGACTTGACTAGGTGTCGATACATGCAATGCGGAAGTAGATGGCTCGAAATTATTAATGTGCAGTAAAGTATGGTTGTTTTTGACCGCAAGTTTTACAGAGTTTTGGCGAATTGCATTGTGTTACATTATGATTGGTTCTAAAACAATTATGACAAAGTTTTAATTCATCTACTTGTTTCATTCGATCTGTGACCGATTTACTCAAAAATTCAGTACACTGGAAAATGCCATGCGGACTCTTGCAAATTAAGCACATAATTTTTGTCACGACATTTGTTGAAAATAATTTTTGAGCTGGCCTTTGAGAAAATTTAAACGGTTGCTTCACTTGTTTAGAATGAGTCGAACTAAATTTTGGTTCACTATTGTTACTTGAATGTTTCATTGCATTTAAAGCCTCTAATACCTGATATCTCTTTTCTAAAAATTCATTAAATTTTTTATAAGTAGGAAGATCCTTATCCAAACCGATTTGCCATTCCCGCCTGGTCGCGAAGTCCAATTTTTCGGTAATTATAGCGATTAAAAGCGAATCCCATGTTTCTACCGGTTGGTTTAACACCTTTAACGCTGCGATGTTATTAATAACTGTATCAAGTAATTGACGGAGATCTGAATATGATTGTTTTAATATATTGGGAATATGCAAAATATTGTTTATGTGTTCTTGGACAATAATTCGTTTATTTTCAAACCTCTGCCTTAGTAATTCAATTGCACTAGCATAATTATCGCTTGAGACTGCGAGACATTCGATGGCTCTGAACGCTTCGTCTTTTAAACACCCGCGGAGATAATGGAATTTTCTGATATCAGAGATACAATTATCATCGTGAACTAGTGACTTGTATGAATCATAAAATGTGAACCATTCACAGTGCTTACCTGTGAATAACGACAACGGCAATGGTTTTAAATTTGCAATTAACTCTGACCTATCCATGGAATTAGAACTATTGAAATTAATAACGGTCGAGTTTGTTTTATGCGACGGGTTTGATGAACTAGGTTTATTTTTCATTATTAACGATTTAATTTGACCTGCGGTTTTATAAAACTGATTCTCAACCTGGGCACGTTCCCTATCATTTTCTACGTCCCAAGTTTCTTCATCTTTACTAATATCTTCGAGTTGCAACACCTCAATTTGCGCTTGAACATCATTATATTTCTGTAAACTGTCCGTAAGATTATTTAACCGCATTTCTAGTTCCTGAATACCGTCTTGTTCGCCGATACTGTTCTGAATTCGCGTGATCATCCCTTTTAAGATTTTACGTTGATTTTTCAGCTCTTTTAAATTGTTTGCCATGCTAATAGTGGGATAAAAACTGCCAAAAATGCCGACGATTTGCAATGAGTAAGTAGCAGGCAAACGTATCCAAAATACCGTACCGAATACAACGGCGAAACTTGTTTGAATACGAATAATGTAAGGGGCATACAAAGGAAAAAAGGAATTGATCTGACCTTACAACCAAGTGGATGCTTCGTCTGTCCTCTGAATTTCGATGGTTCGGTCTTCCCTCGAATGAATTTTCGCCTTGAAGCAATCACTGCAACGGTGATCGTATATTGTTGATTGATTTCTTGTTTTGACCACTGCAACGGTGATCGTATATTGTTGATTGATTTCTTGTTTTGACCACTGCAATGGTGATCGGATAACGTTGAAGATGCGTATACTGAACTAACGCGAGTTTTACGACTATCTGCACTAAACACGAGTTTTGCGAATTACTACACTAGCCGCGAGTTTTACAAATAACTGCACTGGTTATCGTATCCGGCTCGAAGGACCATAAAATGTACATCCCAAAAAATACTATTCGTTGAATTATGTATCGTTGTTTATTAGATGGTGGTTGCAGACAGACTCGTAGTCCGTTCGAAATATACATTGAATTGAACAGTGAAACGGGTGGGGGTAGAAACATGGGGTTGGTACCAGTGGTACCAACACCAGATTTGGTGATTTTTTCACCTACTTGGTGCCTTGGTGATTATTTTTAGAAAAATAGATAAATCTGGTGACAAAATTGTCAAAGTCCCAATTCTTTACTTCATTGTTTACAAAAGTCCTGGCGAACCATTTTTTGTTTTTTACTTCCCGAGCGTAAGCAAAGGAAGTATTGTAATCGAGTCCGTCGGCCGACTCTCTACTTTTACGTTTTCTCGATCTTTCATGACCCCTAGAAGACGAAGAAATAGGTCTCTCATTTCCGCCTGTCTGTCCGTCTGTCCGTCTGTCTGCCGTCCCGGATTTTTATTAGACAGATAATCTCTGAAAGTACTGGACCGATTGTTGTGAAATTTTGTACTTATATTAGGAATATCATGTGGATGGTAAAACGCTAACCAAAATTTGTCTAATCATCCCCACCACTAATGCGATGACGTCACTTCAAAATTGTACATAGTAAATGGGTTTTAAATTGTATAAAATAACATAGTCCTACACATGTAGTTTACGACTTCGAATTGAGTTTTGACCCGAAACGTCCAGATTTTTGGAAAAAAAATCAAAATTATAAAACAACATTTTGCAATTTAATTTTGAATCTGCTAACCCGAATGCTTTGAAATGTTGCAGATGTTTTAAGATTATAAAAAGCATAATAAATGTTTAGTCAAAATATATTTGCCTATCCCCTCCAAAAAATTGATGACTTCAGCTCAAAAATTTGCCGAATAAATCCTATCTAAACTGTACAAAATATGGTGAATCTGTACTTGTGATTTATCACTCCATTCATATTTTTTGGATTTGCATATAGAGGGTGACTGAAAAAAATTAATGAATGGGTAAATTTATTTTATTGATTTACTCAGAAACTACAAAACCGAATGCTTTGAAATCTACTGCGAAAAAAAAAACATAATAGGCATGCAGTCGTCACGTTTCCGACAGCGAGGGACGTACTGTCTAAACTCTTTAGACCAATTTTTTCAATAATGTATGAACCTGCGGCAAATCCTGTCTTCGGACAGACTAACAAAATTATGAATATCGATAGTGGAACAGCTAGCAGTGGATTAATTAGACAAAACTACACATTACGATCCTGTATTTTTAACATTACTTTGCAAAATAAATAAAATAGTAGATTGTTTTATTAGGATTAAAAGTGCCATTTTTTGCGACGAGCAAATTTTGCATTTGCGAGGCGGAGCGAAGCGAAGCCGAGCGGATGCAAAATTGCGAGTCAAAAACTGACTTTTAATCCGAATGAAACATACTACTTTTTCGCCAGCCAAAAAGTAAATCTCAAAAATACAAAATATTGATAACAATAATATCGAGCAGAAATGAATAAATCTGCAAAGTAGTCTGGTATCCACGTCGTCAAGGCTTTTTTTGTTTGCTTACATACATGTTACATACCATTGTTTTGTGAAAACGTTTGCGGTGTTAATAATGAATCCTGAAGAAGAGTTACCTCCCGATGTGCTAGAAGAAGCACAAAACGTGGTACTGAACTTGTTACCAACAAAATCGCGCGAAGTGTATGAGTGCGCGTATACCCGCTTCATCAAATGGTGCGAAGGGAAAAAGATTCAAACTTATTCTGAGAACGTCCTATTGGTATATTTTTCCGAATTGGCTACAAAAATGAAGTCATCCACACTGTGGTCGCAGTATTCCATGGTGAAAGCAACTTTAAATATAAAAAATGGCATAGAAATCGGAAAGTATTCAAAATTAAAAGCGTTTATAAAGAAACAAGGAGAAGGATACGTTCCAAAGAAATCAAGGGTTTTAACTAATGAACAAATAGAAGTTTTCTTAGACACGGCTCCGGATTTCAAATTCCTGATGATGAAAGTATGTTTATAACCTAATGAAGAGCTTATATTTATTTTACGAATTTTTTTCAGATTGTTGTAATCTTTGGCGTTAGCGGAGCTTGTCGGTGTCACGAACTATTACAATTTATAAAAACTGAAGATATTGAAAATATTAAAGCAGGTTTATTGGTAAAAATTCCTGATACCAAAACGAAAAACCCAGATCATTTACGGTTATGGGGGAAAAGTATTTGAAATTTTACGAAAAGTATGTTGCGCTTCGTCCAAAAATGTTTAATGAAGGTCGGTTTTTTATTAAATATGTCGACGGAATGTGCCATCGACAAGTAGTTGGCATTCATAAAATTAGTGGTGTATCCCAAGAAGTAGCCAAATATTTAAAGCTAGAAAACTTTAAAGAATACAGCGGACATCGCCTACGTCGGACTTCTGCCACGCTTTTTGTGGATTCTGGCGGTGATATTACGTCCTCAAGAGGCACGGTGGGTGGAAATCTGACAGTGTAGCCGAAGGTTACATAGAAGAGTCTCTTAAACACAAAAAAGATGTAGCAAAAAAAATTTTTCGTTTGGAAGAACCAGGTACAAGTAGTGAAACCACAAGTAAAATACATGAAGACGCAATAAGTAGGAATGTGGGAGCAGTAAACCTGAATTTTGACACTGTGACCAACCAGACAGCAGGAGCGGTAGAAGTGTTAGCGCAAAATATTATTACTGACCGCATGAAAAATGATAATAGTGACGGAAAATCTTTAATCCAAATCAATTGCAGTTGTTCTTATTGTACATTCAATATTAATTTTAAAATTTAAATAATTAATAACAATGTAAGTTAATAATAAAATTGGAAATATTAATAGCATTTCATTCTCAAAATAAAACAATTGAAAACTTTTTAAGGCTAGGATTAAAAAAAAAATTAATGCTAGGATTAAAAAGGCAAAAATGACGTTGTTACTTTAGTAACGCAACTTTTTTTTACTCTCACAAAAACGTCAAGTTTTCCGTCCAAAACTGACGTTAAAAGTGACATCTTTTAAGACGGCTGGCGAAAAAGAAAATATTTTGAATTTTTACTTCCCGAGCGTAAGCAAAGAAGTATTGTAATCGAGTCCGTCGGCCGACTCTCTACTTTTATGTTTTCTCGATCTTTCATGACCCCTAGAAGACGAAGAAATAGGTCTCCCATTTCCGTCTGTCTGTCCGTCTGTCCGTCCGTCTGTCCGTCCGTCTGTCCATCCGTCTGTCCGTCCGTCTGTCCGTCCGTCTGTCCGTCTGTCCGTCTGCCCTCCCGGATTTTTATTAGACAGATAATCTCCGAAAGTACTCGACCGATTGTTGTGAAATTTTGTACTTATATTAAGAATATCATGTAGATGGTAAAACGCTAACCAAAATTTGTCTAATCATCCCCACCACTAATGCGATGACGTCACTTCAAAATTGTACATAGTAAATGGGTTTTCAATTGTATAAAATAACATAGTCCTACACATGTAGTTTACAACTCTGAATCGACTTTTCACCCGAAACGTCCAGATTTTTTGAAAAAAAAATCAAAATTATAAAACAACATTTTGAAATTTAATTTTTAATCTGCTAACCAGAATGCTTTGAAATGTTGCAGATGTTTTAAGGCTATAAAGAGCATCATAAATCTTTAGTCAAAAATATTTGCTTATCCCCTCCAAAAACTTGATGACGTCAGCTCAAAAGTTTGTGGAATAAATCATATCTAAAATGTACAAAATATGATGAGTCTGTACTTGTGATCTATCACTCCATTCATATTTTTTGGATTTGCATATACAGGGTGACTCAAAAAAATTAATGAATGCGTAAATATATTTTATTGATTTAATCAGGAACTACAAAACCGAATGCTCTGAAATCTTGCAGATGTTTTAAGGTGATAAAGAGCATAATAAATGTTTAGTCAAAATATATTTGCTTATTCCCTCCAAAAACTTGATGACGTCAGCACGAAAGTTTGCCGAATAAATCATATCTAAAATGTACAAAATATGATGAGCCTGTACTTGTCATTTATTACTCCATTCATATTTTTTGGATTTGCATATACAGAGTGACTAAAAAAAAAATTAATGAATGCGTAAATATATTTTATTGATTTAATCAGGAACTACAAAACCGAATGCTTCGAAATCTTGAAGATATTTTAAAATTATCATAAGCATGGTAAATTTTTGATCAAAACGTATTTGGTCGTCCCCCCTAAAAAATTTATGACGTCACCACAAAATTTTGCTGAATAAATCCTATCTAAAATGTACAAAATATGGTGAGTCTCTTCTTGTGATTTATCATTCCATTCAAATTTTTTCGATTTGCATATACAGGGTGACTCAAAAAAATTAATGAATGCGTAAATTTATTTTATTGATTTAATCAGGAACTACAAAACCGAATGCTTTGAAATCTTGCAGATGTTTTAAGGTTATAAAGAGCATAATCAATGTTTAGTCAAAATATATTTGGTGATCTTCTACAAAAAACTGATGACGTCAGCTCAAAAGTTTGCCGAATAAATCGTATCTAAAATGTACAAAATATGATGAGTCTGTACTTGTGATTTATCATTCCATTCATATTTTTGGATTTGCATATGCAGGGTGACTCAAAAAAATTAATGAAGGCGTGAATTTATTTTATCGATTTAATCAGGAATTACAAAACCGAATGCTTTGAAATCTTGGGAATATTTTAAAGTTATTATAAGCATGGTAAACTTTTGTTCAAAATGTATTTGTTCATCCCTCCTAAAAAAATTGATGACGTCACCCTTAAATTTTGCTGAATAAATCCTATCTAAAATGCAAAAAATATGATGAGTTTGTACTTGTGATTTATCATTCCATTCATATTTTTTAGATTTTCTTAAGAGATGGTTCAAAAAAATTAATGAAGTCAATTTATTTTATTGATTAAATTAAAGGCAACACTTATTATTAGTATTACACCCCAACCAACCCAATTTGGTAGACACAAAATTTGTTAAAGGAAAAACTCGGTTGAAACATAAGGGTAGCACGCTTATTTACATCGACTTTAACATTACAGACCTGCGTTTGTTTTATGCGTTCACTTGGTTCCGCGAATGTGAAATAGACATGTTTATAATCACCCAATTCTGAATTTCACCGTCAAGAATTAAAATAAAACCCAATGTTTTATATAATAAGCGGAAGTCGAAGCAATAAAACCGATGGTCGTTTTGTTTACAGTTTCTCTGTTTGACTCTCACGTATGCTGTTACGCCTGTCATCTTAAATTAAGAATGTTTATACATACACGATTTTCAGTTGCCTCTGATACGTATACGTGAGTAAATTGTTTCGTTGTTTTATTGATTATTACAAATCAATATTCAAAACGACCCAATTCATTTTCCTGAAAATTTGAGAATATAATAATTTTATTCTTAGTATTACACTACATCTATCCCAACTAATATACGTGTCATTGCAAAAATGTTGATGACGTCATCGCAATTTTTTTTTTAATTCCCACTACAAAAATGTAATGAGAAAAAAAACACAATAGGCATGCAGTCGTCAAGTTTCCGACAGCGAGGGAAGTACTGTCTAAACTCTTTAGACCAATTTTTAATGTATTTACAATGATTGAAGAAAAAATAGTATATATCACTACGAGTCGACGCTCTTTTTTTCTTTCATCTAGATTGCATTGCCTCAGCTAACGCCTCGGCCGCAATTATCTAGATTAAACAAAAAAAGAATGCGTTCTACTCCTAGTAATATAATATATTATTATGTTTAACTAAATCATAACGATCTCATTTAAGACACTTCGAACAGTCCATAATCTACCACGAAAACTAACAGATGCACTCAAAATGTACTTACTGATTAATACCTTCGGATTTTAGGTCGTTAAAAAATGAATAAAAGGAGACATTTTTAGGTCCCAAAATTGACGAATTAAATTATAAAAATCTTAACTTTGCTCAACAAAAAAAACATACATCAAAAAAATATATATTTAAAAAAAACATTAAACAAAACACTATAGAAACAAATATTTTGTGTAACAAACAAAAAAATGATTAAATAAATAAACGATCTATAGTTACGTCCACTAATTCTAAGTTATCGCAAAAAAATGGTGATCAAATTAAAACAAGTCGCATTTAACAAAAACTAAAATATTAATTCAGGTATTTAAAATGAGTTACAAAAGCAAACTATATATTTCTCTAAATTTTCGATTGTAAATTTACACCTTTGATCACTTAAAACACTTTTAAGTTTTGAAAACGTGCGTTCCACATCACAAGAAGTGATGGGAGCAAAATTAAATATTGAACAATCTACGTTTTCATTTATGTATGTATTGTTGGTAGCATTTCCGTTACCGCAAATTACGTTAGTTACTGAACATATAAAATTGTGTCCTGGATTCTTTTTTAATAGAGAACATAATTTTTGGAACGCCATTTCCCCCACCCTTCCTGGTGTGTACACTTTTTCCACAATTTCCGTACTTTGGTTTAATTGTAAACCTATAGTTTCTAATTGTTCTATTGCATCAGCAATAATTTTAAAGTGAGTTTTAATGTACAAGAGTTCATTTTTAACGTTTGTTTTATTCAGGAATTCTTGAGTTTTTTTTAATGCTTTGTGGATCTGTGGCTTCAAACCCAGTAAACACAGTTGTGATGTTGACGTGACAGGTACGTACTCACAAAAGAACAATAAGTACATTGCATGATTATGTCTTGACGATATACCTGGAACGTAAGCTATATAACATCACAATGGAGTACTCATGCTATATAACAAACACGTAATGTTGACTACATTTACTAGATATCTCATTATTATGTTGCAGCGATATAGCTTGCATATAAGCATTTAAACATCACACTGTGGTACTCTTGTTATGTAAGTAACACCTAATGTTAACTGCATTTACTAGATATCTCATTATTGTGTCGCAGCGATATAGTTGGCAGGTAAGCCTTGTAACATCACAGTGGAGTACTACGGTTATGTAACCAATAAGTAATGTTAACTGTAGTTACTAGATATCGAAAATTAACGTTTTTGACAGGGCAACAGCAAAAAAATATTTAAAAACATACATATCGAGTATTATATAGCTCTATTTTATATTTATTATTTATATTTGTGTTGCAAGTAAATAGCATATTCATAAACAAAAGATGCTGAGTCTTAAAAAAATAAATTTCTTCCCTGTCTTAAATCTTGCACAAGCGAGATGACGCCAATAGTGAGTTGCTCTTAATTTTTTTTTTCATATATATATTATATTTCCTGTAATTATATTTATTTATAATTTTATTTTTATATGTCCATAACGACCTGCGCTTTATAAAACAGAACAAGAGACTTAATGCACATAGTTTATGATCAGAATTAAAAAATGTCCCATCTAACAGGTAATACGAATTAAGACAGTAATGAGACATTATTTTTTAACCTCTGCCTATACGTCACTGCCAAAAAGGAACAATTATACATATACAGAATTTTGAAATGAGGTCGAAAAATAAAATGATATATTTCCTTATTTTATTAATTCTAATGCAAAATATGTTGTTATATGTTCTTAAATAAAAATGAATTTAATAATTTCTTCACTTTGATCGTAAGGAAAACAAGTAATAATTTTAATACGAAACAATAATTGATCATCGAGTTTTGTGTATTGACTTTCGCACTCAGTTATAGGTATATCTGTTTCACATTAAATTTTCAAAAGTTTAGATTTTTCCAATGTAATCTTGGGCTCTAAAATAAACTGGTAATGTATAATGTAGAATTATAATTGAGTATTTTCGTGGTTGATCTTTAAATTATTATTTATTCAAAAAATTCACTTAATTTCATATCCAATATGTAACTAACTGAAAACTGATAATAAAGCATCATATATGACGAAATAGTGTAGACTTTTTTTAATGTCGGTAATAGAGTGTATGTATAATAACTAGAGAGCGGAAGATATGCAGCAAAATTTTGGGAAATATGATCATATGACATGCATCAAATTTATGCAAATATGAAATAACTTTCTTAATATATGCAGAGATATGCAGTTGCATATGCTCCAAAAATAAAAAAAAGCGTAATAACCGAACAAAATTTATTTACAAATTGCAAAAACACCTTACCTTTTATTACAAAAAATACATAAATCACATTGCAACGTGTTTAATTAGATCTCACTGACAAATAAATGACAGTTTTTAAGATAATATTCTTATACTCAAAAATAAATATAGGTAAACAGAACGAATTAAAAAATAGTAGTAATCGACTATTTAATTACTATTTTGGTAACAATTTATTTTTAAATATTTTTCGAAATATTCTAACAAAAATTTTTCCGGTGATTCTAAAGTATGTATTTGTAAATAGAAAAACTGCGTACTGCGTCCACAGATGTAAAAATACTTATCGGATTAGAGCAGGCACAACAAAACACAGTTCCTTCTTGAAGAATAAGTTCAGGAGAAGGTTTAATACATAAATTAATTTGAGTTATCTACATATTGACACATCTCTATCGCTTTAAACACTTAAATGCAAACTCACGATGAAAAATAATAGGATAACGTCCCTTCGACCACCATAAAACATACCATTAATAGACTTAAGTAACGAACAAAAATATTGAAATGAACGATATTTCCAAAAGTAATTAGGACCCGAATTTACCTGGAAGGATGGCTTAACACCCAGTGGTTCCTCCAAACTACTATAAAACCCAAACCTTTCCCAGTTATTTGAAGCTCAGGACAATATTTGCAATATAATTCATGAAATTTCGTTTTTCTAGAAAAATGCCGATCGAATGGCTTTTTTTTTTTCAAAGTAGCACAAAAATTGATAAAAATGCAAAATATGGACCCGTTACGTGAAATATGCAGCAGAAGGCAAATATATTTATTTATTTATTTAATAATAATAATATTTATTCCTACAGGTAACACCCAATTACAGGAATAATATCAAACTAACTAAACTAATTCATGACAGTAACTAAAAAGGTATAAATATTGAAAAAACAAAAGTATCTACAGCTAATTAAACATTAACCCAAATTAACGATGCAATTACAAATACTAACACTAGAATCAAAATTAATATCACATAAATGTGCAATTTTGTTGAATAAATTACACATAACCGACACTGGAGAGCGAACTGAGACGTTTGTTCGGCTAGAATCAATATAAAACAGAACTTGTTGACGAGAATTAAGTCTAGGTACAAGTATATTAAATCTATTTAGAATATCAATGCAGTCTACTTTATTGTGAAATAAATTATATAAAAATCTGACCGCTATTACTTTTCGTCGTACAGCCAAAGACAAACAATTAAAACGAGAAAGTAACAGGGAGTGTTCATAACCTTGAGGGGGATAAACACCATCCTCCAAATATACTAAAAATTTGAGGAATCGTCTTTGAACAGATTCTAAATGACGGCAATGTATTTCATAAATCGGATATCAAATTAAAGTACCATACTCCAACTTCGACCTAATCAAGGAACAAAACAATATTTTAAGTGTTCTAATATTACAAAAATTGCTGCAGTTCCTATATATAAAGCCATAGGTTCTAAGTGCAGCAGCAATAGACGCATGAATGTGTTGCACGAAGGTGAGTTTACTATCAAATATTATACCTAAATCTTTGACTGTATGACATCTCTCAATAGTGGAACCATTAATGTTATACTCGTAAATAATATTTATGTGTTTTCTTGAATAAGATACTACATTACATTTGCTTTTATTCAGAGACAGACGATTTTCCAGACACCACTGCACAATATTTGCACAATATATGCAAATATGCAATTTTTGTATAGCTGCATTCATTTTTAATTAGCATGATTCGTTCACATTTTAAATATCAAGACTTATATGCAAAAAATAACGGATATGCAAATTTCATAAAATCCGCTCTCTAATAATAACCAATACATCGGGTATGTTTCTGTTGTTGTCTTCGTTCGACACCACTGTATTTACAGTATTTAAGCAGGTATACGTTTCCGCCCCTAAAATCTCACGTACGGCATCCTTTGCCCACGTAAATACAGTACCTGTGAATGAAAACAGAAACAGAAATAGTTTTACAACACCTTATCAAAATTTAAAAAAACCACTATGGTATTATTTGAAATTTATTGTTAAAGATTATATGGTCAATTAGACCACAGGTCGTCGTATTCTTTAAAAAGTGACCTTCGTCAGTGAGTTCGTAATGCTTAATTAATAATTATATTCAGAGCGAAAAATACAACAGCTTTATTAGAAATATACCAAAGACAAGTTTTTTTCATTGTAATAATTTCTAAGAATTATTTCTGTAAACTTGTTTACTTGAAATGTTATTTTGTAAGTACCTGCTTGGCAAATTATAAATAGAACATCTGTAAGGTGACCAGATTTCAAAAGTCCGAAATCGAAACATTAGTTTCCATTTCCATCGTAATCTGATATATAACTGCTTTGAAAATTTTTAGTTGTAATATACTAACAGTACTGACATCTGCTGACATTTAAAACAGTGCTGACAACCGTATCGATACAAGTTTTGTTCCCAATTTTTCACAAAATAAAATTACTATTCATGAAAATTAGTGATTCATCCGAGGATTTATCTTTATTCTTATCAGATTTATAGAAATCGGAACATTCACGGAACGAATGTTTTAATCGGAACATTTATTGGACGAAATTTGAAATCGGACTATTAGAGTATTGAAATCGGTACAGTTCCGATCAAATCGGAACGTCTGGTCACCTTAAACATCTGGGGTAATATAGGGAAGACCCAACGACACAAACAAAGCCATACAAATTCTTTGCCCATTGTCCCTGAAACGGGACAAGGTTTTGAAGAGTTCATTCGTCGAATTTTGATTTTATAAAGACGTTTATAAAGCGATGATGGGTAGCAAAAAAACTAGAGAGTGGTTAATTTTGATTTTATTAAATTTATTTTATCTAATGAAAAAATAACGCTCAACTTCTGCCTTTACTATCCACCAGATGTTTGGGGGGTGCAGTCGGACCTTTGTTAGTTTGGTTTGTCTATGAGTCGGACGATCCCTTTTTACTTCCCGAGCGTAAGCAAAGGAAGTATTGTAATCGAGTCCGTCGGCCGACTCTCTACTTTTACGTTTTCTCCATCTTTCATGACCCCTAGAAGACGAAGAAATAGGTCTCCCATTTCCGTCTGTCTGTCCGTCCGTCTGTCCGTCCGTCTGTCCGTCCGTCTGTCCGTCCGTCTGTCCGTCCGTCTGTCCGTCTGTTGTCCCGGATTTTTATTAGACAGATAATCTCCGAAAGTACTCGACCGATTGTTGTGAAATTTTGTACTTATATTAAGAATATCATGTAGATGGTAAAACGCTAACCAAAATTTGTCTAATCATCCCCACCACTAATGCGATGACGTCACTTCAAAATTGTACATAGTAAATGGGTTTTCAATTGTATAAAATAACATAGTCCTACACATGTAGTTTACAACTCTGAATCGACTTTTCACCCGAAACGTCCAGATTTTTGGAAAAAAAATCAAAATTATAAAACACCATTTTGAAATTTAATTTTTAATCTGCTAACCAGAATGCTTTGAAATGTTGCAGATGTTTTAAGGCTATAAAGAGCATCATAAATCTTTAGTCCAAACATATTTGCTTATCCCCTCCAAAAACTTGATGACGTCAGCTCAAAAGTTTGTGGAATAAATCATATCTAAAATGTACAAAATATGATGAGTCTGTACTTGTGATCTATCACTCCATTCATATTTTTTGGATTTGCATATACAGGGTGACTCAAAAAAATTAATGAATGCGTAAATATATTTTATTGATTTAATCAGGAACTACCAAACGGAATGCTCTGACATCTTGCAGATGTTTTAAGGTTATAAAGAGCATAATAAATGTTTAGTCAAAATATATTTGCTTATCCCCTCCAAAAACTTGATGACGTCAGCTCGAAAATTTGCCGAATAAATCATATCTAAAATGTACAAAATATGATCAGTCTGTACTTGTGATCTATCACTCCATTCATATTTTTTGGATTTGCATATACAGGGTGATTCAAGAAAATAAATGAAAGCGTAAATTTATTTTACTGATTTACTCAGGAACTACAAAACCGCATGCTTCGAAATCTTGAAGATATTTAAAAATTATCATAAGCATGGTAAATTTTTGATCAAAACGTATTTGGTCGTCCCCCCTAAAAAATTTATGATGTCACCAAAAATTTTGCTGAAAAAATCCTATCTAAAATGTACAAAATATGGTGAGTCTCTTCTTGTGATATATCATTCCATTCAAATTTTTTCGATTTGCATATACAGGGTGACTCAAAAAATTAATGAATGCGTAAATTTATTTTATTGATTTAATCAGGAACTACAAAACCGAATGCTCTGAAATCTTGCAGATGTTTTAAGGTCATAAAGAGCATATTAAATGTTTAGTCAAAATATATTTGCTTATCCCCTCCAAAAACTTGATGACGTCAGCTCGAAAGTTTGCCGAATAAATCATATCTAAAATGTACAAAATATGATGAGCCTGTACTCGTCATTTATCACTCCATTCATATTTTTTGGATTTGCATATACAGAGTGACTCAAAAAAATTAATGAATGCGTAAATATATTTTATTGATTTAATCAGGAACTACAAAACGGAATGCTCTGACATCTTGCAGATGTTTTAAGGTTATAAAGAGCATAATAAATGTTTAGTCAAAATATATTTGCTTATCCCCTCCAAAAACTTGATGACGTCAGCTCGAAAATTTGCCGAATAAATCATATCTAAAATGTACAAAATATGATCAGTCTGTACTTGTGATCTATCACTCCATTCATATTTTTTGGATTTGCATATACAGGGTGATTCAAGAAAATAAATGAAAGCGTAAATTTATTTTACTGATTTACTCAGGAACTACAAAACCGCATGCTTCGAAATCTTGAAGATATTTAAAAATTATCATAAGCATGGTAAATTTTTGATCAAAACGTATTTGGTCGTCCCCCTAAAAAAATTATGATGTCACCACAAAATTTTGCTGAAAAAATCCTATCTAAAATGTACAAAATATGGTGAGTCTCTTCTTGTGATTTATCATTCCATTCAAATTTTTTCGATTTGCATATACAGGGTGACTCAAAAAAATTAATGAATGCGTAAATTTATTTTATTGATTTAATCAGGAACTACAAAACCGAATGCTTTGAAATCTTGGGAACATTTTAAAGTTATTATAAGCATGGTAAACTTTTGTTCAAAATGTATTTGTTCATCCCTCCTAAAAAAATTGATGACGTCACCCTTAAATTTTGCTGAATAAATCCTATCTAAAATGCAAAAAATATGATGAGTTTGTACTTGTGATTTATCATTCCATTCATATTTTTTAGATTTTCTTAAGAGGTGGTTCAAAAAAATTAATGAAGTCAATTTATTTTATTGATTAAATTAAAGGCAACACTTATTATTAGTATTACATTGGACCAACCCAATTTGGTAGACACAAAATTTGTTAAAGGAAAAACTCGGTTGAAACATAAGGGTAGCACGCTTATTTACATCGACTTTAACATTACAGACCTGCATTTGTTTTATGCGCTCACTTGGTTCCGCGAATGTGAAATAGACATGTTTATAATCAACCAATTGTGAATTGCACCGTCAAGAATTAAAATAAAACCCAATGTTTTATATAATAAGCGGAAGTCGAAGCAATAAAACCGATGGTCGTTTTGTTTACAGTTTCTCTGTTTGACTCTCACGTATGCTGTTACGCCTGTCATCTTAAATTAAGAATGTTTATACATACACGATTTTCAGTTGCCTCTGATACGTATACGTGAGTAAATTGTTTCGTTATTTTATTGATTATTACAAATCAATATTCAAAACGACCCGATTCATTTTCCCGAACATTTGAGAATATAATAATTTTATTCTTAGTATTACACTACATCTATCCCAACTGATATACGTGTCCTTGAAAAAATGTTGATGACGTCATCGCATTTTTTTTTTAAATTCCCACTACACAAATGTAATGAGAAAAAAAACACAATAGGCATGCAGTCGTCAAGTTTCCGACAGCGAGGGATGTACTGTCTAAACTCTTTAGACCAATTTTTTAAGAAATAAAATCACATCAAGTATTTCGTATATAATCTCAATCTTCTCTTTGAACCTTGGTCGCAAAAGTTCAACTTTGCCACCTCTAAATAAGTCGACATTTGGATGCTTCATGGCTGCTAGTGAAAAAAGTTTTTTTTTTAATTTTCTCTACGTTTCACAGCTTCTACAATATCAAAAAGTATGTCTGCCGCTATGAATCTATCCTAATTTTTAACCTTGCACAAGTCGATTTTTGGAAAAATAATCAAAATTTTAATCAAACGCTGATTAAATGCCTTTAAATTTCGCATACACTTTAAAATTATCGTTCATTAGTAGGTAGTTGAACTTGGTTTGTACTAGTACAACGTCTTTCAAAATGATTTTCATCTAGTCGCCTATTTAGGACCCACTCTTTTTAATATTTTTACAAACGACCTTGCGAGCTATATAGAAGCATCGTGCAATATATTACAAGTATACTTTGCTGATGATGCAAATTTTCTAATTACAGAAAAAGATCCTATTAGCATTTTCAATGTTGTACGGACTTTATACGAAAGAATTTCTGTGTGGTCTAATAAAAACAAATTAATCATCAACAAAGATAAAACCACTTGTGTGCTTTTTGACGAACATACTTTTCTTGTGAAAGACATTCAGGATGTATTAAAAACAATTAATGTAAATCTAACTATTAGACAGCACACAAAGATGCTTGGTATATTTCTAGATCATAAACTATCCTGGATATCTCATATAGATTACGTATGCAATAAACTATCTCAGGTTTGTTTTATGCTCAAAAATGCATCCCTCCATTGCAATAAAGACATATTAAAGTCATTATACTTCGGATGTTTCCAAAGTGTATTAATGTATGGGGTAGTACATTGGTATAGATCTACCGCAACTGAAACAATACGAGTATTTAGAATACAGAAATGGGCTTTGAGGATTCTAGTAGGCATAAGAAGAAGAGATTCTTGTCATCCTTTTTTTAAGAAAGAGAAAATCTTAACACTTGTTAGCTTATATCTGTATCAAGTATTATGCTATGCTTTCAAAAATAGAAGCCAGCTTGTGGTCAGGGACATCAATATGAAACGCGTAATAAAGACTTATTGCTGCCAAATAGACATCGTACCTCGCGTTATCAAAAAAGTTTATTGTTTTCGGCTTGTAAGGTTTTTAACTGTTTACCAATGTCGGTCAAAGACACAACAAGTATAACAATCTTTAAAAAAAAAGGTGAAACATTTTCTCTTAGACAAGAACTGCTATTCTTTGGCTGACTACTATGTGTGATGTGTATAAATTAATGTATGTATTGTCTTCATATATACTCTTTTTATTGACGTATATAACATATGTATTATTTTATGTATGTTTTATTAAATATATTATTATTATTATTATTATTATTATTATTCAGTATGTTCAACAGAGTTACCTCCATTTACAGAACATACAACCGTTATGCAAATGTATATAGATAATTAAGATTATTAAAACATATACAAAACTGCTCTCCATAAAACTTCAGGATATATCAGAAAAATTAAACCTCTTGAGCTCGTTGATCGTGGTGTCAAATAGATCTACATGTTGACTTGCATAATTACCTATCCTACACATCATCTGCAGTGGTGAGTATTTTAAAATTTCCGTACGCGGTGTCTGTAGATATAGCAAAGACCATATGATCTGTATTTGATATGCAATTTTATCTGCGAAAGCAAGCTTGGATAATCAAAATTTGAATTTACCTAATAATTTAAACAGGAATATTACCTTAGCTATTTTACTTCTTTCAATAAGACTCAGAACCGAAAATCTTTGTAAAAGTTTGAATTGAGAATATCCAATCGGAGAATATATTCCATCAGCTCTAAATAATAGATATTTGAGAAATATACGGAGAACTCTTTCCAGGATGTCAACACGTTTTTTGTAATGAGGAAACCAAACAACGGACGCATATTCAAGTTTACTCCTGACAAACGCATTAAATATGTTTAATAAAGTCGATAAATTGAAAAATTCCCTTGCATTGCGAATTTATAGTTTATATGGATATACATCCATAAAATTTCAGTGCTGTGTTCACCTTCATCTCAACATGTTCCGAAAAGGATAATTTTTTATCAAATATAACGCCCAGGTATTTGCTGAAGTTAGATCTCCAATTTTTGAGTCAATTTCCTCTAAGGATTTTTTTCCAACACGCTCACAAGAAACTTCACTTATTTTATTCACAAAATAAATCCCAATTTTTGCTTGTTTACTTGCGTTACTATCGGAGATTGTTACTATGACAAGATTCACAGGCTTGATTTTCGGAATGGGACTATTTGGCGCGGTCGACTTGGCGCGGCCAACTTGGCGCGGCCGACTTGGCGCGAGCCATTTTGGCGCAAAGCCAACTTGGCGCAGGGACACTTTGGCGCAAGCCATCTTGGCGCGAGCCATCTTGGCGCGAGTACGTCAGTATATAATATAAAAAATATTTATTGCTCGTACTTTGGTTGGCACCCTGTTATTTATGCTAAGTCTAGGCAACCAAATACACATTTTCATTCCCACAAATTCTAATAACTAAATGATCCACGGAGCAAGAAGTTCCACGTTTAGGAGTATGTTTATCATGGGATGCAGGGCGCGAAGCGCCCGTGTGTCCATTAAAAAGTCGACATTACCCCTTCCCGCGTTGGAGACTATAAAAATTAGGTTATGCTAACAACGGGTGCAATTTTTGTATATTTATATCTATTTTTCTTGGTACAAGTTCATTCGCGCCAAGATGGCTCGCGCCAAGATGGCTTGCGCCAAAGTGTCCCTGCGCCAAAGTGTCCCTGCGCCAAAATGTCTCGCGCCAAGTCGGCCGCGCCAAGTTGGCCGCGCCAAGTTGGCCGCGCCAAGTCGGCCGCGCCGAATTGTCCTAGACCGCTTGATTTTATAATTTAATTTGACAACTAATTTAGATTGTCTTTATTCCGTGGTCATTCTTAACTAGAGTGAATGCAAAATTATAAAATGTTCTTCAAGAAATAGTCCTCCATATATCCCTCTTGCATGTCATCCTTGAATATTTTAACGAGTGCACGAAGTAAATATTCGCGTATTCGGCATCCACTCGGGATATAACTACGGAGTGAATGTCATGCACTTAGAAAGCATGAATAAACTTGTTTTAGCTTTAGAACGCAATGGAAACTTTGTTCACATTTTTTGTTGGAAATGTGATACAATAAAATAGCTTTTGTCAAGGTTTCTTTGTAACACATAATTTTGTGACTAAAAAATTTTACTAGAAACGCAGTTCACCACTGTAGTTAATATTTTCTTCTAAAACATACTATCCAGTAATTCTCCGTAGCATGTTTTACTAAAAAAAAACTCTTCCACTACCTGCTTACTTTGCAAAAATCATCAAAACGTGTGTCTTGCAACTAAACAATAATCTTATCAGATACCGTCGTTTAAAGTATTAAATCCACTCAAAAATTTTACCATATCTATAAATACCCGGAAAGTGTTTTGTCGTTAGACCTGAATTTAAAGATTGGTCTGAAAATGTCGTCAAAAGTAGTAACTTTCTGTTTATTTTTGGTTCTAGTTAACCAAGTTTTGTCAGCTTCTGGTATGTTATTATTATATTTCCCTCTTATTCTCCCAACGTTTTGTTTTTCTTTTTAGATAAAGTTATCTGTTATTATGCTAGTTGGGGTGCCGGAAGACCTGGAAATGGCAAATTTACACCCGAAGACATAGATCCCACCATCTGTACACACATAAATTACGCTTTCATAGGACTGAATACTGATGGAACTCTACAAGTATTGGATGAAGAACTTGATATTAACCAAGGTATAGGATCATAAATCCTTAGTTTCCTTTTACATATATATTTAAATATTTACAGAAGGTTTTAATCGAGTCAGTGCTCTAAAACAACAAAACCCCAATTTGAAAGTTCTCTTCAGTGTGGGCGGAGCTGCCGCTGAGCCTTATATTTTTGCGTCTGTTTCTGGTGACCCCGCAAAAAGTGCAACGTTGGCTCAAAGTGCTCTCGAAATGATTGAGAAGTATAATTTTGATGGTTTAGATGTTGACTGGGAGTATCCGTATGGAGGAAACGCAGAACAATTCGTTAACCTTCTTACCATCTTGAAAGAAGCTTTTCAACCTAATGGCTACCTTGTAACAGTTGCTGTTAACTCTATCCCCAGTGAAGTAGGTGGTTACGACATACCAGGAATGTCTGCGTAAGTTTTTCTTGCTTCTGAAGTAACGTATAACACTTTTGCTTTAAAGAGTCTTAGATATCATAAATGTGATGACATACGATTTTCATAACTACATGGGAGGAGTAACAGCAGAGAATTCTCCTTTATATGGTGGAGTTAATGAAAGTCAGTGGCAAAAAGATAATCGTAATGCCGATGCTGCGATAAGACAGTGGATTGAAGGGGGCGCTGATCCTACGAAAGTAGCCATAGGGATAGCTTTTTATGGTCATCACTTTATCCTTTCGGATCCTTCTAGTCACGGTCTAGATGCCGTAATCAGCGGTCCTGGTGAAGCTGGGCCATATACAGATAACGTTGGCAGTTTAGGTTACAGCGAGGTACTAATTCGTGCGATAAGAAATTATATTTCTTATTAATGTTGCTTTTGTTATAGATTTGTGAACTACATCCCAATGGTAATGTAGTTTTTCTCGATGATATGAAAGTACCTTATATGTATGATGATACGTTTTGGATTGGATATGATAATGAAGAATCTGTGGCTGCTAAAGTAATCTTTGAAATTCAAAATGAGCTTTTACTTATTTTGTTTTGTGGTTTCTAGGTTCAATATGCAAAAGAAAACAATTTAGCAGGTGTATTTATATGGTCTGTTGAAACTGATGATTTGCATGCTCTTTGTGGGGAGAAAAACGGTCTACTAAATTCGATAAAGAAAGCTATGGAAACCTAAATTGAAATTCTTTAAAATTGTACTGATTAGAACGAACCATAATAAAGTGGATTTAAAATTAACTATTCTTATTTCTATAGTACTTTCTTAAACTCGACAGAAATTTTTATTATTATGTAAACATATTTTACCAAAAAGTAATCACTAACAGAAAAAGATATTAAAAAATTAAAAAATATATCGGTATACTATTAAAAAATATATCGGTATACTATACATAATTTCTGAAAACCTCAAGATACTATAACCACTAGCACTTCTGTTTTAATACTCGACTATTAAGCGACAAAGACATGTAAAATCAAATAGAAGGTTCATCTTCTTGAAATGAAGTTCAAATTTCCCAGTGGTAAATGGCGTAGGATCGTTCATTTCGTAGTAAATTACCCAAGGTTAATAGCAAAAACTTATGAAAACCATAACTAAAATTATATGACTACAATTACGTAAACCCATATATATCCCTATTAACTAACTGACTTGAAAAAGAAAAAATCCAGCTTAAAAGTTATGTCGTTTGTAGTGAATGTCAAAATTTTCGCTGTAGTTGTAGCATTGATCTCCGATTCAATTTTGAACGTAAAACCGATTTAGTGCAAAATACAAGATTATATCCTTCTTCAGTACATCATTAAACTAATAGACGCGAAAAGATTAAAACATCATAAACCTGTTTATTATTATTATTATTATTAAATTCTGCGGTCGGGCAGAGACGGAAGTCTGTTATGCCCGCGCTCGTGAGTAGTGAACTTTTACAATTACAAATCGCCTAATAACTTGGCCTATACATTATGTTCGTCGTACCGCTTTTTGAAGACAAGGAGGGATTGACTTGTAACGATATCGTCAGGGAGAGGGTTCCAATGATTAACAACTCTGTTGGTGAGAAATGTTCGTCGAGCAGTGGAAGTACACCTTTCCTTAATTAATTTGAAAGAATGTACTCGTGTTATTTGATTTGAATTTAAAACAAATAGGTGACAAATGGGTGATGATGGATTGTTTACAGCCTGATAAGTTGTGATCAGGTCGCCCCTAATGCGCCGTTCAGATAGAGTTGTTAGTCGCATTAGTGAGAGCAGTGGCGGCTCCTCGGTGTGGGCAGGGCGGGCAATGCCCACCCTGTTTGATTGTTTATGATACGAAGTAAAATATTGATTCTACATTCTACATTACATCCCGCAGTTTCCGCAACTGAGAAATTGCAGTTGTAAAAAAGTGCGTCAGATCTCGGCGTTATACGGTTCATGTGAGGATGGGCTAGTCCACCCTGGTCCACCCTCTTGGTTATAAGCAACGACATACGTTCGGTTTTCTATGTACGTAATTGAGAGTAAAGAATTCGAAACGCGCGTCTTGCATATCCGTGTTTTCTTGCTTCAAGCGGGGCAGGACGCCCTGGCCTCAACGTATATTTCAAACGCTGCAGAATCGGATCTCTCGATATTCGATTCAAGGATTCAATAAATTAATTTCGATTTTTTTACTTCTTCTGTATTGTAAAAGTATAGAGGTAATTATTTTTATTACTCTATTGAAATATGGGTAAGGCAGTAAGGAAAATAATGTTATGCGAAAATTCTTGAATACTATTGTTATAGAAAAGAGCAACACCATAATAATTAATAAATACTTTTTCATATCAAATGAAAATTTGTA
Source organism: Zophobas atratus (assembly GCA_022388445.1). NCBI lineage: Eukaryota > Metazoa > Arthropoda > Insecta > Coleoptera > Tenebrionidae > Zophobas > Zophobas atratus. The sequence goes on along the minus strand of JAKCWB010000026.1, from coordinate 24,296 downwards.
ATAACCATATTCTTGTATTATGATACCGTGTAAACTTTATAATGAATTATAAATTTAAAAATCCGAATAACCAATGATGAGAATAAGTAATACATTTATTATTGCAGTACGTATCTGACATGTGTATATTTTTATTATTACATATGCATTTTTGTTTCATAAATATAACTGTAGCAGAGTCAACAAAAGTTAAATATACGCTTAATTTATTATTTAAGTCATACTGTCCGCACAGGATTGTTACGCGTTCGCTCTAGCATGGGTGGGCAAATCCACCCTGAAAATCGGAAGCACTCGGCATGGTTCGTCCTCGTCGGAGACACGACTCAATTGAATTCAGTCAGATCAGAAACTGCATTGTGGATAGTGCATTTAATTATAAAATGTAGCTTATTCAAATTACCAAATAGTTACGCGGGTACCAAAGTAGGTAATTTCTAGCAATTTTTTTAATGGCAAATCCTACTGTAAGCTGTGCAAATAATATTAGAGAGGTGGTAAAGAAGGCATTAAAGACATTGAGTTTTTGTTTTTAATAAATAAATTCAATAGTATGGAACTTGATATTTATGAATTATTTGTTTATAAATTAAGATCATGTCCCGAAATGAAACAATTGGTCATCACAAACTCTCGTGGCAGTAATAAAGGCTTTAATCAAAGTTCGGACAATAAATATTACCTATTGGTTGATCGGTAGTAAAACAACAAACAAAACTGTTGGAATTATCTGCTATTTAACATAAAATTAAATTACGAACACTTAGAATTCCACAAGAAGAGCGATATAAAATATATCGCTACTGCTTTACAAAAACATGACCAATCTGAATAAACGAAAATTACTTGGAAAACGAAGTGAAACTATAGAAAATTCTCTTAAATTCGGCGTTTATTCGATATGATAATTTTCTTGGCTACATAAAAACATACATTTCGGAGACAAGATGAATCGCAAATTTCTCTTAAAGTAAATTCGATGATAAATTTAAAAAGTTTTTTGGAGGAGTTTTTGGTAATTAGTGGTCTTCAGAACGATTATTTTAGAATTATTTTTATTTTATTTGTTATTGTTAACTTTGTTAGTATTTTGAGAATTTATTTTTTGTTTCATTTGGCATTCTTAATTTTGCTTTTACAATAATTTTCCAAATTGCGGCTTTTTCTAAGTGTAGCTTATCTCAAAGGTTCAAAATTTAATGTTTTCTCGTCATGTTATTTCAAAATCTTTACATGTTGGGATCATTATTTGAGTTTATAGTTCTATAAACTCCTAACAAATCTATTTATGTGCTGAACTTTTTTTTGCTCCTCTTTCCTCTTCTAGCAAGAGTCTTCGACGTTCTCGTTGGTTCTTGCTGACCGACATTGTAAGTAACATTTATAAAATAATATATTATGTAATATACATAAAATATTTGTTATATTATATTGATTGACATGCAGCACCAAAACAAAAACACGTTCTCACAAAAATGATTAATTATATATATATGTATATATATTTTTTCATACATGTTATAACCTACCTATAATGCTTTGCCCACCCATCAAAAATCACCACGAGCCGCTACTGAGTGAGAGCCGTTCATGGTATTGCGGTCTAATTCTACTGAAAGGGATTCTGGTCGCCCTGCGCTGTACAGACTCCAACTGGTTAATATCTCGCTGCAAAACAAGTTATGACAGCTTGTTTTTAAAAAGATTACTTTTATTTAGTATATCTCAATTAATGAAGAGAATAAGGGCATTTTTCTGTTATTTTAATGATCCTGTACAGAAATCTGATTTAAATTTAATTTTATTTTACAGCAAACTGAACTATTGTACTGTATTGAGTGATCTTCTAGTGGCACGATACAAATCTGATGGTTTGGCCACCTTTGGAGTCAAACGGTGTGTCTTTTTGTGTGAAGTAGCTTGATGAAAAACTTAGGTTCTAAGCTATTCTAAAACTGCAAGTAGCTCTTCCCGTGTACTATGAACTTATTTTTGAAATCTTGTTCAGCTGATCAACGTGAATTAGCTATCTTGTGTTTATTTTGACTGTATTGAATTGTTAGCGATTTGTAGGTTTATATTTCAATAGACTAGTTTGATTATTATAATTAAAGTTTTACATAGTAATTATTTATAATTCAGATACAAGTAAAAATTTATAATTAAGTAACATTTTATTGTTGGCACACAATTTGGGGTATTAATTACTAAGTCATTGTCACTTTATTCAGGGAGGCAACGAATAAGTCAAACTTTTGGTAGTAATTTTAGATACAGTTATAAGTATTTTGAATTTGGCGGATCTTCTTGCTTCTCTTAATAATTTAATTAGTACAAGTAAGTGCAAATCTGCATATATAGAATAGGTAGGATTTGATAATTTTTTTTACTGTAAATTAAATATATATTATTTGTGAGTATTCTCTGTGAAAAAATTTGATCACTAGTTGACGTTCACGCAATACTTACCGCAAAACTTAAGTAGCTTCATGTACACCACTCATAATAATTTTTAATGCGGTACTTATAATTCAGTACGTGTTCGTCTCTTAAAAAATGCTCTTAAAGAAATCTAGAGGTTTTTGTTTGATAATATTAAAACAAGTGTTTATGCCTTTCACCGCACTCACACTTAAAATGAAGTGTTTATACCTAGTATTTCTTTATCAACTGTGTCATGTATAAATAATACTCTGTTAGATCCTATTTTAAACTTTGGCACTCAATTTACACATACTTAAACTTACCAACATGCTGTCAAAAATTATCTTCTCGCTTTCTTTTTGTATTTTTTACCTTCACTGTGTTTCAGGGGCAGCAGGTAAGTAACTTTACCTTTTAACTAAATACTTAATCAGTTTTTGCTTCATCAGACAAAGTACTGTGTTACTATGCAAGCTGGGGTGCTAATCGGCCAGGAGATGGTCAATTTACAGCTGAAGTATTAATGCCAATCTATGTACACACGTGAACTACGCTTTTCTTGGGTTGAACGACGATGGAAGCTTGAAAATTTTGGATAATGCCACTGACATCGAAAATGGCAATTTAAATAAACTTAGTTTTCCGTTATCCGACAATTTTTGTTTCTAGGAGGTTTAGAAAAAGTGGCTGCTCTTAAGCAAATTAATCCCAACTTAAAGGCACTTTTTAGCTTGGGAGGATACGCTGCAGGAACTCAACTGTTTACTGCAGTTTCCTCTGACGCAACCAAAAGAGCTACAATGGCACAAAGTGCCATCGAATTTTGCCAGACATACAATTTTGATGGACTTGATGTCGACTGGGAGTACCCTCTTGAAGGAGATAGAGTAAACAAATTTTTATCTACCCTTACATTTTTTAAATCATTTTGTTGCCTTAGGAAAACTACATCACCATGTTGTCAGATATAAAACAAGCTTTCGAACCTCACGGATACATTTTGACGGTCGCTGTAGCTGCCATTCCAACAGATGCTGCATACGATGTTCCAGCAATGTCAAAGTATGTAATACAATCTAAAATGCTTGGTCACTCTCTTAAACCATACACAGTGTCCTAGATGTCATTAATGTAATGACTTACGACTTCCACGGTTCTTGGGCAGGCGTAACTGCTCAAAATTCCCCTCTATATGCATCTCCTCTTGACGGTGAATGGCAAAAAGATAATTTGAACTGTAATTCGTCCATAACCCACTGGATATTGAGTGGAGCTGCTCCAGAAAAACTTGCCATTGGTGTTGCATTCTACGGGCATGCGTTTACTCTTGCGGATGCTAGTAACCATGACCTTGGCGCACCATCGAATGGACCTGCCCCTGCGGGCGAATTTACGCAAAATATGGGTACATTGGGCTACAATGAAGTGAGAGTGGTCTTTATTGTAAACCAGTATTAGAACTATTTCTTTGTTTATAGCTTTGTGAGTTTCACAAGGATGGTACCATCGTTTGGGACGATGCACAGAAGGTTCCGTATATGTATGACGATACATTGTGGGTGGGATTTGATAACCCTGATTCTGTTGCACTTAAGGTAAGGTTTCGTTAATTGTTAACAAATAACATTAAAAATGTGTACTTTCAGGCACAGTATGCCAAAGATAATAACCTTGCTGGAGTTATGATTTGGTCCATAGAAACCGATGATTTACATGCACTGTGCGGAACTAAATACGCCCTATTGCAGGCTGTTAATGATAACATGAAGTAATTTTATAACACATTTTAACAAAAAAATTAATAAATTGTACGTCGAATTTATGTTATTTTAATAAATTTTCTAATATCTAAAACATATCCTGAATCAATGTCTGCTTTATGACACTCAAAACACCTCATGTTAAGAAACGTAATTATCATATTGTATGGAGTCTTCAACAAAAACACCAATGATAGTTCGAGTTTCTTATCTAAAAACGTCTTTTTCTAATAATAACATCATCAGAAATGATATGATGAAAATATATAATGCAAATATTACTAAAATATATATCCGTGATGAATTTAGTAAATTATCCATAAAAAAATTATTAAAATGATACGTTCGATGTAGTATTCTGCAAAAGTATTTTGATAACTTTTATATATCTCGTGTGGGCTGTGTGGCTCACGCATCAATTTCAATTTCGTTGTTAATAATTATTATTTGATTAGTATGAACACATATAGGTATGTTTAGTTGACTATACTGTTGCAATATTTTTCATGTGAGATCACACGGAATTTAATTATCAAAACTATGAATCAAAAAACTTTAATCTAACATCCATTATTTTCATAAAGAATCTATAGTATATATATATATATATCGGTCTAGGACAATTCGCCGCGGCCGACTTGGCGCGAGACATTTTGGCGCAAAGCCAACTTGGCGCAAGGACACTTTGGCGCAATCCATCTTGGCGCAGGCCATCTTGGCGCGGATAAACTCGCACCAAGAAAAATAGATATAAATATACAAAAATTGCAGCCGTTGTTAGCAAGACCTAATTTTTATAGTCACCAACGCGTGGAGGGGTAATGTCGACTTTTTAATGGGCACACGGGCGCTTCGCTCCCTGCACCCCATTATAAACATACTCCTAAACGTGGAACTTCTTGCTCCGTGGATCATTTAGTTATTGGAATTTGTGCGAATGAAGCTGTGTATTTGGTTGCCTACACTTGGCATAAATAACAGGGTGCTAACCACAGTGCGAACAATAAATATTTTTTATATTATATACCGACATACTCGCGCCAAGATGGCTTGCGCCAGAGTGTCCCTGCGCCAAGTTGGCTTTGCGCCAAAATGGCTCACGCCAAGTCGGCCGCGCCAAGTTGGCCGCGCCAAGTCGGCCGCGCCAAGTTGGCCGCGCCAAGTCGGCCGCGCCAAATAGTCCCATTCCGATATATATATATATACAAACTTTGCTCGTTTAATAGTATAAGATTTTCGTCATACCCCTTTTTGTTATTTGATCATGTCCGTAGTCTTCATGGAAGTTATATCATCGTAAAAGCCAGGGCCGTTATAATAACAGCCGTGAAAGTTATTTATTTTTAACAATATAATTATTTTTAATCAGATTTATTACATCACATTTTTCAATAAATTACAAATTAATACAACACTACAATAACCTTCTCCAGCAAAAAGTAGTCATCTGGTGCTTCCGGAAGAAATCTGACGATTTGCTCATTTGATGGATTTTTGACTTTTTTGGTTTATAAAATTCATATTTGCGTTTCAGGAACATAAAAAGTTTTCTATATCTGTAACAAACGTAACTTTTGAGTAATGAGACGTAACTGAAAATGACAAATACTTACTAACCCAGAAATGTCTATATTTTCATATAATTTCAAGCATGTCTTTAACATGGAAATTTTTGTCCATAAGCTGCTTGGCGAAAAATTTTTGCCCAATTGCGACGCGTAGCAGAGTAAAATATCGTTACTAATCCCCTCAACGCCTCTCTTTTTACGCCAATCCTGATATTCCTTTTCATACCTGACACTTGTCTTCAGAGGCAATAAATCCAAACTTGCAGCAGCCTCTTCATGGCGAATATCTTCGTATAACAGTATCGGATAATATCTATACGCCTGGGCTATCAAACATTTATCCTCGAATGTTATACGCTTAATATCGGCCTAATAACGTTAAATACTATAACCGATGAAACTGGCAAAGGCTCCATAAATGGGACAAACTGATTGATTTCCTCTGTTTTTTAGATTGCTTCTATAGTTCCCTATCATGGAATTTCAATGTGTAAAATATACTTAACCGCACAAATAATGACAAAAGGTTGTTCAGTGTAATATGCAAACTGTTCATATGGAAGATTAAGATTGCCATAAGGTAAAGTTTCAGAATTGTGGGGTTGGAAATGACAATAATGTAGTTTCTAGAATTTCCGCCACTGCATTTGCATATTCATGGCATATCTGAGAAGAGTGTTTTCAGCCTGTTCCCACTGAGTATCTACATACTTATCGTAAGATATTTTGTTCAGCTAAATACAATTTTCTGTATTATTAATTATGGTAACGATGTTGTACCTCCCACTTAAATTGGAGATATCTATACAGGGTTAGTCACGAGAGAATTACTTCTGAAAATTATTTTTACGCAACCCAAAATACTAATACCCTGTACCACTTGATATTATCTAAATTTAAAATGAAATGCCTAATCCATGATTGCTTTGACTTTGGCAGTGTCACTTTGACGTTAATTAATTTTTAACATTTTTTTTTCATCGTTGACTCGCCTCTAGAGCCCCATTGGATCGACGACATACAGTCAGATCAATCTGGGCTATACTGAAGCCGTAAGTGCTCTACCAATGTTGTTCGCCGCTAATGTGCATGTGTTAATTCGCCATCTCTGTGTCACCTAGAGCCTCTTAGAAGTGCAAATCTGCAACCTCTGGACTTCTTCGGCCATCCATTTATAAAAAAGCTGTAGCATCCCGCCAAAATGCCCAACATTTTCAACAGATTAGTAGTTAAATTATTTACTTACTTGTTTGAGTTTGTGTTGTAACCTTTGAATAAAATGCCGTAAATAGTTATTTATGTTACAAGTGTTGAAAACGGTCCATTGCATTACGAACGGGAATACGGCACGAGACGCAGTCGAGCGCTGTATGTAAGTGAGTAATGCAATGGAGTTTTCACACGAGTATCATACAATATTTTTTGCGCTGCCTTTTTGAAAAAATAACATTTTTCAATCCCTAAAAGAATAAATATTACTGAACCGAAATTATGTTGGTATTGAATTTATTACCAAATACGTCAAATACCAATCTGTCAATTTGTCCGGGCTAGCTTTTGAATTTCAAAGTTGAAATGGAAAATCGTGCACGTATTCAGAAAATTGCAGATAAAGCAACTGCAAATTTGTTGCCTGCAAAATCCGCAGGTCCATATGAAGCAGAATATCAAAAATTCATCAAGTGGTGCGAAGAAAATAAAATACGCGAATTTTCTGAAACGACGCTCTTGGTTTATTTCCAAATTAAGTCGGAAATTACGAAAGCCTCCACACTGTGGACAATATATTCAGTTCTGAAAAGTACTCTTGGCATCAAACATAACATAAATCATTCGAAATTTTATAAATTAACAGCGTTTTTAAAGCGGCAGAATGACACAAGCCCAAGAAGTCTGAAATACTTACCAGTGGAAACATTTTTATTTACGGCTCCAGATCAGAGAGAATCTTGTGATTATGATTCAGCGTGAGGTTGCGAATAACGTCAAGTTTAAACGGTTTTTTTAATTAACAAGAACTACTAACAAGTATACTCAGGCCCGGTTGTATAAAAGCCTGTCAAGTTGGATGTCAGCTAACACTCTGTCAACTTTAACAGCTTGTTAACATTGGATTATTTGTGACACCGTTGTATAAACAATTTGCGAACGTTAGTTAACTGACAAACCTTTGACAACGAGTTAACATAGGATCACGTCCCAATACTAGAAATTTTATCGTTTATGAATTGATGTTGGTACGAGTTCACGCGTTGTTGACGTTTTCTCTAACGTAACTTCAGTTTTTGATTTTGTTGTGACTTGTATTGTGTGGTGTGGTAGTTTTTGGTGGGTAACATGCAAGATAAACCCATTATTGAACATAAAGGTACATCATCTGTTACGACAAAAAGAACAAATCGTGGTAATGATTCTACCCATCAAAGATTTATGAACGTCAAGATTGTCCGATTGTCCCCGAAAACTTGCTGAAAAGATGCAGTTGCCAGAAATCGTAATGTATGAAGAAGTTGCAGTTTTGCATAAATAAAGTGATTTCTTTTTAATGCGGGTTCTAGGTGATGCTGATGACTGATTAGATTGAGCAACTGGATCAAGGTGTTTTTTTATCCTCCACCTTTTCGTAAAATCCACATCATCATACAGCCTAAATGGATTCTTACGAATGAAAATACGTCTTGGATGCCGCATTCTTACTGCTTGCAATCTCGTTTCTTCATCACTGTTTTCACTCATCGAAGACGAACGAGATAATGATATCTTCTAAGATTTGCATGAACAATTATAGTAAATACAACCATTACTACCCAATTACGTTTCCTTTATTTCAAAAACCTAAGAAATCTTGTCCTTAAAACTTTATACAAACATGAAATCGAAACTTAATTGATGGCGGATGACTGATTAGCTGACAGAAAGTTAACTAAGGTTTGACATGATGTTAACTTTGACGATAGCTTTATACAACCCAAATCCAGAGTTAACACAGGTTTGACATATTGTTAGTTAACACGTTGTTAATCGATTGTCAACTGCTTTATACAACACTTGACATTCGCAAACGAATTTAACATTGGTTTAACAATTTGTTAAAGTTAACAAAGGCTTTATTCAACCGGGCCTCAGGATCACGAAGCAATGCGTACACGTCATGGATGACGTAGATCCGTTACCAACACTAAATCAAAAATACGCACCGCAATACGTGGCAATACGGATCAAAATCGATCAACTTGGGGGAAATTATATTGGTACGACTGATAGCGAAACATATGCTAAAGTTTTATCGATTTCACAAGTGTCATTGGTGTCAACTTTGGTTATGTTGTGTTATTGTTTGATTTTTCGCGTTTTTCTACTTTTCTGCTCGTGTAATCGTATCAGTTCTTTTCAGAACTATAACAGGTCTTTTTAGAACTCCAAGTTAACTGTCCTGTACCGTGGTACGTGTCGCTTGCTTGAACGTAAACATTCCACCATGCCGAAGCCCTTGCACAAAGATGTAAAGCAAATGGATGATAATTTAGTGGGCTATTTTGTTAAAGAACCCGATAGCGGGGGACCTCTTTTACCACTAACAGCTGTTCAAGACATAAGTAGGTGTATTTTATTACAATTAGTAATGCAGTCACATTGTACAGAGGGTTGCTGCTGCGAACAGTGAACTCCGTGGTACAACAAATAAAAACCGGAGAAGGTGTACATTCTCCCAAGAAATAGAGACCCCCGAACAAAGCAAGTGTGTGATATTAGCACTTCGGAGCAGTGTGCTATTCGAGAGTGCTTATATGGAATGGTCGAAAAAAGTATGAATTTGATGCGCACGCCTTATGGATACCAACGATTATTTTACAGAAATACATGTTACATGCAGATACAAGCAATGGATTTATTGATGAAGCAGCGCTGGCATTTTCTTCTAATACAAAAAATCCAGACTATCATGGTGAAATGAATCAACAGAATTTTCTCAAGTGGTTTCAATTGCTTATGAATCTTGAAGAACCATCACTGATTATTATAGACAATGCAAGCTACCACAGTACCCTTGCAAACAAATGTCCCAGTGGTTCGTGGAAAAAAGCAGAAATTCGTGAATGGCTTTAACAACATGACATAAGTTCAGATTCACAGCTGTTAAAAACGGAACTTCTTCATTTGGTTGCACAGTAATGCATATTCTATTCTCTATCGTTTCATTTAAAATATCATGTTTTTCAGAAATAAACCTCCAAAAACGTATGTTGCCGTGAATTTGGCCAACAGAGTGGCCATAGAGTATTGCGATTGCCGCCATATCATTGTGTGTTTAACCCTATATAAAATATTTGGGGAATTACTACAAATTTTTATTCCAAACACATTGGGCGTGATGGTTATGGTTAAAAAAATTCCGTGGAAATGTGGAAAGAAGCGTTAGCAGATGTCACGCCCACAATGTGGAAAAATACTGTTGACCATATGAATAAAATAATACGGGAGTGGTGGGAACGGGAATTAGTATTTGACCGTGAAGAGATTGCGCCGTTTATAATCGACATTAACGAAGATTCAGATTATAGTTTTAGTGATTATGACAGTGAAGATTCTAATACTGCAGAGGGCATTCAGCCACTGTAACATGTAGGTTATTTTCCATTACCATCCTAATTGATTGTACTAGCGGCATGTTCTGCTGATGTCTTTTATAATCACACTATCACTTCACTGGCCAAATATACAAATCACTGGTCAGACGACGACGTTGTGCAACATGCATACTTATTATTGTTTATACTTTACTTTTGTAACTATTCCATGTCAATAAAGTAACTTATTCTGTAGATGTGACGTGCCTATTGTGGCATTGAAGACGGTCAGCATATTTCTCTAACTTGAATACTGTCACAACTGTTCAATGCTGTCTGTTTGAGATGGATGTTAACATCCTCGTTAGTAGCTTTAAGTACAAAATGAAGCCTTGTACCACCAAGTATGTGTTTAACACCCAATTGTCAGCAGTTTTTACCAGCAGTCAATGCAAAAATGAACGTTCTTAAAGCCAGTCATTCACGTTCCAACGCCGGGGTACGATTGTATTGGATACAACTGCTGTACAATTCTGCTGACATGTCCGAAGAAAATGGACTTTTATACCTGCTTTCACGGTTTATATAACGTACACTGTCCACACGATCACATTTCCATCCAATACAACACGATTGTACTGCTGCAGACAGACTTGTTCACCAACCGTCCACATCCACCCGATTTGCTTGTCGCATACACAGACGTTCAAAAACACTTCGATTTCGTCATATCCTACACAATTGTACCGCGGCGTTGGAACGTGAGTGGCAGGCTTCAGTGACTACGAACACGTGAAAGGGGTTACAGTCATGATCTTTCCTGTGCCTGAGTTTGCAGTTCATAGCATCTATGCAGCCTGCAGCATGCCCTTGTGTGCTGAAACACTGCAAGTGTAGCTTATTTCTTAACTGTTGCTTCACACTAAACGGTCTTCTCATGCTAAAATCATAAATAGAACAAACCAAAACAATAACAAGCCGACATGTTTGTTGACAGTTTTCAAACCGATTCATTTGTATGATAAACGTGGTAGACGCATGACGTCATACAGAGTCCGTGACGTGTACGCATTGCTTCGTGATCCTGACTATAGTAATAACATAATAGTTGTCAACAACATAAACCAAACCATCGAATAGTGTCAACTGTCAAATTACTACAAATCCAAATTTTGATCAACAAATTCCCCTATTTAAGATTACAACTTAAATTGCGCTTTTTTAAAATTTGGAGCCACTTTTTGTTATAATAACTTTAGATACATGATTATCAATTAGTAGTAATTACTTTGTGATAATCAATTTATTTTTTCAAAGCTTAAATTCCTCGTTTGTATTTTGCGGCACTAGATCCTTTTTCATTGCCATTTCGACACGCCACGTGTCAACGTAAAATGTCAATTACAACTATGGCAGCGCAAAAAAATAATTTTCAGAAGTAATTCTCTCGTGACTAACCCTGTATATCAATAGCACACAAAAATGTTCCTAAATCAGTAGCACAATAATTACATCCATATATAATAATATTAATAATAATAATTTTATTGTATTCAACAGGTTTTACCCCAATAACAGAATACAAAATAGACAAAATAACTTAATATAACTACATAACAAATTAGATTAAATTGTAATCAAATTAAATTAAATTAAGTGTATACAACAGCTAATATTACTATTTTAATTGCAACTTCTTCAAATCTTTAGGTCGACAATTGAACAAGTCTGTTGATCGTTAATTTTGTTCACATTATGGCATATGTTATAAATTGTTGAATGTTGTAGCAATGTAGTCCTAGGTGTTCTCAGGTAAACAATATTTCTTTCTCGCAGATTGGCATTTGAGCAATTGAACTGAAATAATCGCAACAGTTGTGGAGCGTTGATTGCATTCGTTATAAGTTTAACGAAAAAGATAACGCTGCAAATACATAGACGTTCATCAAGTCGTATAGCAGAGAATCGCTTGAGTAAAGATTCTTGTGGGAACCCTCTGGGTGGATAATATTTGAAAATTCTGAAATTTAAATATCTGAAAAAGCGACGCTGTACATTTTCTATCATCTCCTGATAAGTTTTGAAATGTGGGAACCAAATTAAGGATGCATATTCGAGTTTGCTTCTCACATATGTTTAGTATAGCACTTTAGTGTTGCTTCATTATGAATCATATTGCTGTTCCGGATTATATAACCTAGAATTTTGATTGCATCAGATGTAATTAATCTAACATGCTTCGTAAAGGATAACTTTGTGTCAAAGTTAACACCCAGGTCTTTCACTTGTGATAGACGACTTAAAATATGATCATTAAGCTTGTAATTGTAGTTTAAGAGATCGTTAACCAAGGTAAACACTTGTTATAGTTTAAGTAAAGATGGTTATTCTCACACCAAGTAATCAAGGAATCAAGATCCGATTGCAATAAGTGACAATCATTGACATTAGTAATGCGAGTATATAATATTAATTCATCCGCATATAACAAAACAGAACAATTGAAATTACTGACTATATCGTTAATAGAAATGTTAAATAACAATGGCCCCAGTACCGAGCCTTGTGGTACACCTGACGAAGCGATAAAGTTATACGATCTGTAGTGGCAATTTACTACAAAATAATTCCTTCTGGCTAGATAATTTTGAAAAAACTTACACACCCTATTCTGAAAACCAAACTCAATAAGCTTACGACGTAAAATCCTATGGTTTAAAGAGTCAAAAGTCGGTGTATATAACATCCGTTTGAAATCCTTCGTACAGATTGATAGCAATATAATATGTAATAGTCATTAAATTAGTGACTGTGGAGCGTCCCTGAATAAATCCGTGCTGATTATCAACTATGATGTTTTTAATTTGGTAGTAAATAATATCGAAAATTATCTGCTCAAATACTTTGGCAAAATTATTTAAGATTGCTATTGGTCGGTAATTTTCTACAGCGGTCTTATCTCCTTTCTTATATAACGGTATTATTTTCGAAATTTTCCAACACTCGGGAAATGTCTGACTGTGAATGGCTAAATTAAACAGAAAAGTTAAGGGAGTGTAGAATACAGAAGCTGCATCTTTAATCAAAAACGCAGGGATTAAATCTGGACCAGCTAGAAATTGTGGTTTCAAGTTTTTTAATTTAGAGTAGACCCTCTTTTCATGAATACTACCAAAATTAATGTTATTTACAGAATCTGAGGTAACGTCACCGAGTTGATCACCAAAATCAGACTGAAAAGAGGATTTGAAAAGCGTTGCAAATGAGTTTACTATAGCCTCCCCTCCTGATACTGATTCATTCCGGAATGTTATACAAGGTGATTGCGAAATACATGCAAAAAAATGGGGAATAGCTCACAATATGATTACGTCACTGGGTAAAATTCACGGTCCTAAGTGGTAGCAGTGTCTAGAAAAAAATATTTGAAATTATATGTAAATTGTTATATGCGCCGCTGGTAATGTTTCGTGACCTACATAATTACTACAATGAATGACGCAGAGCGACTCGTATTAAGAACCAAAAAAGTGACTTTATCAGGCACTTTTTTAATCGCAACGTGAAAAACATGAAAAGGGCCAGTCAGCATCGAGCGGTCGGTGAAATCGGTTTATGGTGCAGTTTTCCCATACAGATTGTGTTGATATGGTAATTGGTGTACGCGAACATTTGCATCAGTGGTGCAGCATCTCCGAGATCATGGTACCTTCAACCTCAAACTCACGATCGTAGCCGTGATAGGACAGAAAGAAGAAGTTGGATTTTCACAGCTTGTAGTGCATCCTACATTAAAAGAACACGACCGCATCCATATCATGTTGACAAAGTACAGGGTTTGGAGCCCGCTGATTGTCCACGTTGTGTAACTCACTTTTATCCGATGAAACTCCACATGCTCGTCAACAAGAACGATTTCAAGAGACCGTTTTCGATAAATGTGTATCGGTTGGATGAAACAGTTAGTTTGTGGAAATCAGCAGTGTCCAGAAATTATCGAAGAGCTTCAACAACAAGTGAAAGTGGCAGCCGCTACTCCGGTGTTTTTTTACCTATCAACAAACATCTTGCGACGCTCTGACGCCTGTACGGCTAGTCAAGGACAACATTTTCAATATTTCTTGTAAAAAGGTAGTAGCATTCTAAGTTGTTCTTATTTTTGTTCCAATAAACAATGTAAAATCGTTGTGGCAAGGACCAAACATCCCTCAGAATCAAAAGTTGATAATCATGAAGCATTACCATAAAATTTTCTTACTGACCTTTAACGATGAATGAATAAATGAATGAACGATTGATAAGCAGCAAAAAGTCGGTTTTACTTTTAATTGAAACTGAAAGTGTTTACGTCGTTTTTATTCCAACGTTTTTCCAACTCTGTTTACAAGATTACAAGGTGGCTCAGTGCCTTCGTATCGAGGGTGGTTCATGGGGGTTTTGCCCCATTTGATTTTTAATTTGTTTTTTCTATATTTCGGCTCTACTAGGGTGAGGGATGCCATAGTTAAAATATTTGCATATATTTCGCAGTCACCCTGTATGTGGGTAAATTAAAGTCGCCAACGATTATATTATTACATTCAGTTGTTACATGTCAGGTAATGATAAGAACATTAGGACATTATAATTTACTATTAATTAGGTTGTAAACATTACAAAAGTACCAAAAAATGTTAGAAGTCATTTTTCGAATAAACGTAATGATTGTTATATTTTAATCTTGTCTTCTTCCATTTATAAAGAACCTCACTCAAATTTAAATAGCACGCCCGAAAGTGACTATTTGGGGTGCAGTACATAAGGGTGTCGTATCTCTATTATCTCTGAGTTTGACTGTTCCAACGACTAAATTAGGTACAGAGGGTCTTTAATTACTACAGTTTTTCAAAGACACACTGATGTTGGACATGGTTAGTAGTTTGACTATTCCAACGACTAAGTTAGGTACAACAATTGATGTCGTTTTCAAACGCTTTATTACCCATTTAAGAACTGATATTTATATCACTCATTTTAGTCACCATAGGCTACTAATAACTGTATTCAATGATAGGGATAAAGATACCGAAGACGATAACGCTATTATTTAAGAGTAATTTGTATTTTTTTTTTATTTTTTTGTACTCTATTTTAAATCGAATAAGTTTATAAATAAATACTGCTCCAGCATTCAAAAATATTTACTTGTTACTTTAGTTGGTAAATAACACATTGTATGTTTTTTATACAATATTATTATAATGGATATTTACTTTAATTAACCCTATCATCATTTGGTCAAAAAATACAAATGTAAAATATTTTTGGTTTTTATTATTTTTTAAGAGAAAATTAATGACTTCGTATACATGTTTAATTTATATAAATCAACAACGCAGAGTTAAAACTCCATTCGTGCGTCCCTGGGTCGATGCACTTTTTTACTTCCCGAGCGTAAGCAAAGGAAGTATTGTAATTGAGTCCGTAGGCCGACTCTCTACTTTTACGTTTTCTCGATCTTTCATGATCCCTAGAAGACGAAGAAATAGGTCTCCCATTTCCGTCTGTCTGTCCGTCTGTCCGTCTGTCTGCCGTCCCGGATTTTTATTAGACAGATAATCTCCGAAAGTAGTGGACCGATTGTTGTGAAATTTTGTACTTATATTAGGAATATCATGTAGATGGTAAAATGCTAACCAAAATTTGTCTAATCATCCCCACCAACAATGCGATGACGTCACTTCAAAATTGTACATAGTAAATGGGTTTTAAGTTGTATAAAATAACATAGTCCTACACATGTAATTTACGACTCCAAATTGAGTTTTTACCCGAAACGTCCAGATTTTTGGAAAAAAAATCAAAATTATAAAACAACATTTTGCAATTTAATTTTGAATCTGCTAGCCCGAATGTTTTGAAATGTTGCAGATGTTTTAAGACTATAAAGAGCATCATAAATCTTTAGTCAAAATATATTTGGTTGTCCCCTCCAAAAACTTGATGACGTCAGCTCAAAAGCTTGTCGAATAAATCCTATCTAAAATGTACAAAATATGGTGAGTCTGTACTTGTGATATAACACTCCATTCGTATTTTTTTGATTTGCATATACAGGATGACTAAAAAAATTAATGAATGAGTCAATTTATTTAATTCATTAAATCAGGAATAGTTCACTCCATTTTCCCGAAAATTTGGAGATACAACATTCTTATTATTAGTATTATATTGGATGTAATAAACTAAAATGTAATAAGAAAAAAAACATAATAGGCATGCAGTCGTCATGTTTCCGACAGCGAGGGAAGTACTGTCTAAACTCTTTAGACCAATTTTTTATGGGTCGTAATTAAGTGTGCATTATTTTTACGGAATGGGACTATTTGGCGCGAGCCATTTTGGCGCAAGGCCAACTTGGCGCAGGGACACTTTGGCGCAAGCCATCTTGGCGCGAGTACGTCGGTATATAATATAAAAATATTTATTGTTCGTTCTGTGATTGGCACTCTGTTATTTATGCTAAGTGTAGGCAACCAAATACACAGTTTAATTCGCACAAACTCCAATAACTAAATGATCCACGGAGCAAGAAGTTCCACGTTTAGGAGTATGTTTATAATGGGGTGCAGGGCGCGAAGCGCCCGTGTGTCCATTAAAAAGTCGACATTACCGCTCCCCGCGTTGGAGACAATAAAAATTAGGTTATGCTAACAACGGGTGCAATTTTTGTATATTTATATCTATTTTTCTTGGTGTGAGTTCATTCGCGCCAAGATGGCTTGTGCCAAAGTGTCCCTGCGCCAAGTTGGCTTTGCGCCAAAATGTCTCGCGCCAAGTCGGCCGCGCCAAATCGACCGCGCCGAATTGTCCTAGACCGTTATTTTTAATACTTTGTGCATTAAATTTTATACTATGTGCAATAACATTTGTGCATTAAATTTACTATGTTGCGCCATAAGTTTTCGCATTTTGTGCAATATATTAAGTGCAAATTGGAATAATAAAATTATTGTTTTGGGCAATGATTTTCTGTACTGCGTGCATTACTGTATTGAAAATACCAAACAAAAATAGACCTGCTGTATTAAAATGTGTTTTATGAATACATACAAAATTAACAAAAACATAAGATATTCATAGCGAAAAGGTAGGTAAACAAATTAAAAGTTTTGAAAAAATTAACAAAGAAACTTAAAATAAACATTCTTTCATCAAAAAACTCAACTACTAAACATTATTAATTTATTGAATAATAATTCATGCTTGTTTGGCTTTAGAAGGGCGGATTCCTTCCCTGCCGAGCTGGCGCGAAATGAAGCACATGACACGTCTTTTAAAGAGTGGGAGTGTAATGCCCACTTTAGTGTGAACTAATGCACATTTTAGTGATTTACGGAACATTTGATTGAAATGCTCATTTATTTTTTCTCAAATACAAATTGATTAGATTGAAACAGTTATTTTAACGAATGAGCAAATTTAATTAAATAATTCTAAATTGCATTATTTATTGCGCAAATAGAAAAAATTATCTGCCATTATTTTATTTAATGCCCTTTCAGTTTTACAAATGCTGAAATAGTTTCTTCTGTGCTGAAATGTCTTTAATAATGCTGTGATTTATTTCACATTTCATTAAAACTAGTGCGCATTTAAATTGTTCTCATTTTTTATTATGATAAACTTTCGGCAAAGTAATACTCAATACATCATTTCCTTTTTGCAAAAAATATATTCATTTCAACTTTCTGACCTATGCAGTTCCAGTTAACAGACAGCATTGATTAAATACATATAGATAGACCCATGTTTTTGTTTGGAGCGAACAGGCCAAAGGCCAGCGAACAAGAGATGGCGCACCAACATTCGGCCGTCAAACGCCGGCGAAAAGCTTGGACACCAATCACGCGCTTAGGCAACCTAAATCACAGCAACAATACATTTAATAAATCTACCACTCGATAGAGGGCGACGAAAGAAACGTGTAAAAATCTCATAGCAAGCATTTATATAATTTACAACGTTGCCAGATGAGCCTAAGACAACTTTGCCGTTATTTCTAGTCAAGTAGATTTTATTTCGTTTAAAAATTTCTGATAAATAAATGGAATTATTATAATGAATAAAAATAGATAATACAAACAAATTATTACTTTTTATTTTAAATATTTGTTAGTGCTAACAATATTATAAATAAATACGGTCCGGTAACTCAAATTTTACAGTACGAGTGAGATGTTTCAGGACGAGGCAACCGTAGGGAGCCGAGTCTTTAATTTCGAAACGAGTCGTTATGGAATTTTTTTTTAATACTGTCAACATATTTTTTTATTCGATAAAATAATTACTAGTTTGAGAAAAGTTCAAATCGAGTCACTTTTTCTGACATCGTTAGCAACCGCTGTTTGGCAAATGTTTTAATTTGTTTATTCCTGCAAATCAGCATCAAAAATGTTTAAACACATAGTAACCCTTTGCAGGACTTGTCCTTTTTATCTCAATTTTACCGGACTTGTCCGTTTTTTTTTATTTTACCGGACTCCTTCGAATCCAGTAAAACGTCAAATTTGACACAATATGAAGTAAAAAAATTGGTCTAAAGAGTTTAGACAGCACTTCCCTCGCTGTCGGAAACTTGACGACTGCATGCCGATTGTGTTTTTTCTCATTACATTTTTGTAGTGGGAATTTAAAAAAAAACTGCGATGACGTCATCAACATTTTTGCAAGGACAAGTATATCAGTTGAGATAGATGTAGTGTAATACTAAGAATAAAATTATTGTATTCCCAAATTTTCGGGAAAATGAATTGGGTCGTTTTGAATATTGATTTGTTATAATCAATAAAATAACGAAACAATTTACTCACGTATACGGCGCCGGTGTGTAATATGTAGAGAGCGGATTTCTGTCGGGCTAGGCAAGGCTAAACTCGGTACGACTCGTACGGGATGCGAATTCATTGCGGTTACGGACTGCACTTCGTTTATTTGAGATTAGAATAACGCTGTTTCGTTGCACTCTGCTGTTAATTCCCGTTCTCGTTTGCATAGCCGTTTGATTAATAAATCGTTAATTATATTTATGGAATTAGTACCAATTAAATTCAGTGATTATCTATCACCCGCTACTGAGTCCCGCGTCCCCACCTATAATCGTGACGTAGCCCGACAGAAATCCGCTGTCTAGTAATATGAGAGGCAACTGAAAATCGTTTATGTATAAACATTCTAAATTTAAGATGACAAGCGTAACAGCATACGTGAGAGTCAAACAGAGAAACTGTAAACAAAACGACCATCGGTTTTATTGCTTCGACTTCCGCTTATTATATAAAACATTGGGTTTTATTTTAATTTTTGACGGTGGAATTCACAATTGGTTGATTATAAACATGTCTACTCCACAATCGCGGAACCTAGTGAGCGCATAAAACAAATGCAGGTCTGTAATGTTAAAGTCGATGTAAATAAGCGTGCTACCCTTATGTTTCAACCGAATTTTTCTTTTAAAAAATTTTGTGTCTAACAAATTGGGTTGGTCCAATGTAATACTAATAATAAGTGTTGCCTTTAAGTTAATCAATAAAATAAATTGACTTCATTAATTTTTTTGAGCCACCTCTTAAGAAAATCTAAAAAATATGAATGGAATGATAAATCACAAGTACAAACTCATCGTATTTTTTGCATTTTAGATAGGATTTATTCAGCATAATTTAAGGGTGACGTCATCAATTTTTTTAGGAGGGATGAACAAATACATTTTGAACAAAAGTTTACCATGCTTATAATAACTTTAAAATATCTCCAAGATTTCAAAGCATTCGGTTTTGTAACTCCTGATTAAATCGATAAAATAAATTCACGCATTCATTAATTTTTTTGAGTCACCCTGCATATGCAAATCCAAAAATATGAATGGAATGATAAATCACAAGTACAGACTCATCATATTTTGTACATTTTAGATAGGATTTATTCAGCAAAATTTTGGGTGACGTCATCAATTTTTTAGGGGGGATGAGCAAATTCATTTTGATAAAAAAATTACTATGCTTATAATAACTTTAAAACATCTCCAAGATTTCAAAGCATTCGGTTCTGTAAATTCCGATTAAACCAATAAAATAAATTCATGCATTCATTAATTTTTTTGAGTCACCCTGTATATGCAAATCCAAAAAATATGATTGGAATGATAAATCACAAGTACAGACTCATCATATTTTTCATATTTTAGATAGAATTTATTCACCAAATTTTAGGGTGAAGTCATCAATTTTTTTAGGGATGATGAGCAAATAAATTTGATAAAAAATTTACTATGCTTATGATAACTTTAAAATATCTCCAAGATTTCACAGCATTCGGTTCTGTAATTCCTGATTAAATCAATAAAATATATTGACGCATTCTTTAATTTTTTTGAGTCACCCTGTATATGCAAATCCAAAAAATATGAACGGAGTGATATATCACAAGTACAGACGCATCATATTTTGTACATTTTAGATAGGATTTATTCGACAAACTTTTGAGCTGACGTCATCAAGTTTTTGGAGGGGATAACCAAATATATTTTGAATAAAGATTTATGATGCTCTTTAGAGCCTTAAAACATCTGCAACATTTCAAAACATTCGGGTTAGCAGATTCAAAATTAAATTGCAAAATGTTTTGTTTTATAATTTTGATTTTTTCTCCAAAAATTTGGACGTTTCGGATAAAAACTCAATTCGGGATCGTAAACTACATGTGTAGGACTATGTTATTTTATACAATTTAAGACCCATTTACTATGTACAATTTTGAAGTGACGTCATCGCATTAGTGGTGGAGATGATTTGACAAATTTTGGTTAGCGTTTTAGCATCTACATGATATTCTTAATATAAGTACAAAATTTCACAACAATCGGTCCAGTACTTTCGAAGATTATCTGTCTAATAAAAATCCGGGACGGCAGACAGACGGACAGACGGACAGACGGACAGACGGACAGACGGACAGACGGACGGACAGACGGACAGACGGACAGACAGACGGAAATGGGAGACCTATTTCTTCATCTTCTAGGGGTCATGAAAGATCGAGAAAACGTAAAAGTAGAGAGTCGGCCGACGGACTCGATTACAATACTTCCTTTTCTTACGCTCGGGAAGTAATAAATGTAAATAACACATTGGAAATTTTTTCTACGCTTTCGTGTGCTCGCTTTTGTTACTAATAATACAAAGGAAAATGCTTTTAAATGCGTTTTCTCAAAACTTACTATATTTTTTTAGAAAATTTATTAGACTAGAGAGGGGCAGATATACAGGGTGTCTCAGAAATAAGTACATTAATTTTAACCAGTAACCGAACTCGTGAAACGGAACAACTTTTTTATCTACCATTTTTTCGAAAACTCAAGTCGAATTTCAAATTTTCCCACCCATATATTCACGAGCCGTCTATGTTCACCTTAAATAATAACTTAAATAATAACAAGACTACAACAATGAAGAAGGTACCCTAGCAACCGTTTTGACACTGACAATCATTTTTATGTCATGTGTATGTTATTAAACGTTATCTCTTTAAAGTTTGTTCGGCACAGATTTCTAATTTATAGACGAAATGTGTTGAAATGGCTTTGTTTTCAAACTTGGAATGCACCGATATCGTTTTAACGTACGGTGAAGCTCGGGAAAACGGCGCTCGCGCCCAAAGAATTTCTTCAGAAAGCCTCCCAAATCGTCGTCTGCCAAATGTGCGCACTTTTAAGAACGTTGCAGTATCTTCGAGAGTACGGATCTTTTAAACTTGCACCTCAGGATCGGGGTAAGTTACGTTGTAATAGAATTGCTAATATTGAAGAGGCTGTTTTGAAGAGTGTCGAAGCTCGACCGGGTACTAGCACGCATCACTGTCTAGTGTGATGTATCGGAGAGTAGTATTTGGAGGATTCTCAGAGAACAAATGTACCTCTTTCAGGACCAGAAAATTCAGTTATTGAAACTAACAGACTTACCACGTAGGCAAAACTTTTGTGAGCGGGTTAATAGAAAAATAAACGAACAATCAAATTTTGTATCTTTTATACCATCAACTGATGAGGTCGGTTACACGAGGGAAGGTGTAATCAACACCCACATTTGGGCCAATGAAATTCCGTACGCCATTAGGGAGCAGCATTTTCAATTTCTCTGTAAATTTGTCATGTTGACAAGATTAGGAAAATACGTATCCTAGTAACTGTTTTTGACCATAAATTATTAATTATAATAATTATTAGTGTCCATGGGTGACTGAGGATCCATGGGCGGGTAACCTTAATTGGGATAAAATTTCAACAATTTTTAACTTGATAATTAAAAAGTTCTTGACAAACTCTATTAAAAAAGTTGTTGAGTTCGATGAGCTCTATAACTGTTTAAAATTAATGTACTTATTTCTGAGACACCCTGTATATACTAAAGAGAAAACATATGCATTCATATATATCTTAAAAAACGGGTAACATATGCCGCATAAAGTCAAAAATAAGACATTTTCTTTCACATTTTATGATGTAAATACAATTAAGTATATCGATAACTCGCTACTGAAAATTTATTGAAATATAATTTGTGTTAAAAAAAGATTTTTGTGGTTTTATGGTTTATTAACATAATTTACTTATTTAAATTAAATATTTTTAATACACAGCACAAGTTCTTGATAATCTTTATTTTTATTCCAAGTAATAATTGTGTTTCCTTTAGTTTTAACCAAGAAAATTTTTCGTTTATTATTTAACATACTTTTGTACATTAGGAAACTCCAAAGAAAGAAGTCGTTGTTATGTGTTTTAAAATTCACTCTGATTTCCGGACTTTAGACTTTTTGGTGTTTCACTTCGGCACAAGAACTACTGGTATCTCAAAGAAAACAATATTCTTTTATTTGTTCTGTCTTGCAGCGAGAAAGGAATATAGCGTATCGTACCTATATTTCATAGTAAAAATGTCGATCCGGTTTAAAATTCTACCCACCTAATTACGTTAAAAAACTAAAATTTTCATTGAAGAGACAGACTGTTCTAGGAAACTTCACTAAATCTCTTCATTGACGAGCTATTGAAAGACCGCCGGTCTCACTGATACTTCTTACCTGCTGGCTCCTACCAATGAAGCGAAAAATGTACAGATTGGAAATATAGTAAATTGGGTAGTACTTACATACATATGTATGCGTAATATGTCGTTAGACATTAAGTATTTTGCAAATAAAATTTATTTCATTGAAAACAGAAACATTAAAAAACATATCTGTACAAGTTTGGAATCGATATGGCCAGTTGTTTAGAATATGCAAATATGCTTTTGTTCGTATTTACAACTATTACGAAACAGGTTATCAAATAATCTATTTTCACATGGCAGGACTTTCAAGCGGCAGAAGAGTTAAAAACCATAAATTTTCATTGAAGGAACAAACTCTTCCAAGAAAATTTACCAAATCTTTTAGTTTACGCACTATTGGACGAGCACTTCACGGTCAGTATACCTAATCGCATTATTCCATTGATACCTACCTACCGAAAACGTTGCCAGATGAGCCTAACACAAATTTGCGGATATTTCTCGTCAACCAGATATTATTTCATTTAGAAGTTTCTGGTAAATAAATGGGATTATTATAATGAACAAATAAAACAAATAAATTATGATTATTATTTGTTGTTTTAATCCATTAGACGCTTATAGGCTTATAAGCATACTTTTCTTGAAAAATCGGTAATAAATTCAGTGAAGCATCTTTGTGCTTTAATTCCTATTGGTAAATTGGGATTTTGAATAGCGGTTGCAGGAAAATTTTGTATGGTTTTATGGTTTATTTACATAATTTTCTTATTTACAATGAATGTTTTTAATATGTAATACAAGTTCTTGATATTATTTATTTTAATTACATTTAATAAACCATAAAACCACAAAAATCTCATAAAACATCATAAAATTTATTTA
>JAKCWB010000265.1:0-16094 GCA_022388445.1 Zophobas atratus | reverse complement strand
TTCGTTGCACTTTCCGAGCCCGTAGGGTATCTGAGTGGCTTTAAAAGTACAAGAAAACACTTCAAAAGTGACGTTTCTGAAGAATTTTAACAGTTTTCTTGTATCTACGAACGCCAGAATGCATAAAATTGACCTAAACGTCTCCTTTTCCTATTCTGAGTCGATTCTGCATGCTTTAAGTGTGTTTGGTGGCTCAGAACCATCAAAAAACGTTGAAATATAGTTCAAATTCAATAAAAATCGACAAAAATACAGTTTCTAGCTAAAAATTTGATGGTTTCGTTGCACTTTCCGAGCCGTAGGGTATCTGAGTGGCTTAAAAGTACAAGAAAACACTTCAAAGTGACGTTTCTGAAGAATTTTAACAGTTTTCTTGTATCTACGAACGCCAGAATGCATTAAAATTGACCTAAACGTCTCCTTTTCCTATTCTGAGTCGATTCTGCATGCTTTAAGTGTGTTTGGTGGCTCAGAACCATCAAAAAACGTTGAAATATAGTTCAAATTCAATAAAAATCGACAAAAATACAGTTTCTAGCTAAAATTTGAGGGTTTTCGTTGCACTTTCGAGCCCGTAGGTATCTGATTGGCTTAAAAGTACAAGAAAACACTTCAAAAGTGAGTTTCTGAAGAATTTTAACAGTTTTCTTGTATCTACGAACGCCAGAATGCATAAAATTGACCTAAACGTTCCTTTTCCTATTCTGAGTCGATTTGCTGCTTTAAGTGTGTTTGGTGGCTCAGAACCATCAAAAAACGTTGAAATATGTTCAAATTCAATAAAATCGACAAAAATACAGTTTCTAGCTAAATTTGATGGTTTCGTTGCACTTTCCGAGCCGTGGGTATCTGATTGGCTTAAAAGTACAAGAAAACACTTCAAAAGTGACGTTTCTGAAGAATTTTAACAGTTTTCTTGTATCTACGAACGCCAGAATGCATAAAATTGACCTAAACGTCTCCTTTTCCTATTCTGAGTCGATTCTGCATGCTTTAAGTGTGTTTGGTGGCTCAGAACCATCAAAAAACGTTGAAATATAGTTCAAATTCAATAAAAATCGACAAAAATACAGTTTCTAGCTAAAATTTGATGGTTTCGTTGCACTTTCCGAGCCCGTAGGGTATCTGATTGGCTTAAAAGTACAAGAAAACACTTCAAAAGTGACGTTTCTGAAGAATTTTAACAGTTTTCTTGTATCTACGAACGCCAGAATGCATAAAATTGACCTAAACGTCTCCTTTTCCTATTCTGAGTCGATTCTGCATGCTTTAAGTGTGTTTGGTGGCTCAGAACCATCAAAAAACGTTGAAATATAGTTCAAAATTCAATAAAAATCGACAAAAAATACAGTTTCTAGCTAAAATTTGATGGTTTCGTTGCACTTTCCGAGCCCGGTAGGGTATCTGATTGGCTTAAAAGTACAAGAAAACACTTCAAAAGTGACGTTTCTGAAGAATTTTAACAGTTTTCTTGTATCTACGAACGCCCAGAATGCATTTAAAATTGACCCTAAACGTCTCCTTTTCCTATTCTGAGTCGATTCTGCATGCTTTAAGTGTGTTTGGTGGCTCAGAACCATCAAAAAAACGTTGAAATATATGTTCAAATTCAATTAAAAATCGACAAAAAATACAGTTTCTAGCTAAAATTTGATGGTTTCGTTGCACTTTCCGAGCCCGTAGGGTATCTGATTGGCTTAAAAGTACAAGAAAAACACTTCAAAAGTGACGTTTCTGAAGAATTTTAACAGTTTTCTTGTATCTACGAACGCCAGAATGCATAAAATTGACCTAAACGTCTCCTTTTCCTATTCTGAGTCGATTCTGCATGCTTTAAGTGTGTTTGGTGGCTCAGAACCATCAAAAAAACGTTGAAATATAGTTCAAATTCAATAAAAATCGACAAAAATACAGTTTCTAGCTAAAATTTGATGGTTTCGTTGCACTTTCCGAGCCCGTAGGGTATCTGATTGGCTTAAAAGTACAAGAAAACACTTCAAAAGTGACGTTTCTGAAGAATTTTAACAGTTTTCTTGTATCTACGAACGCCAGAATGCATTAAAATTGACCTATAAACGTCTCCTTTTCCTATTCTGAGTCGATTCTGCATGCTTTTAAGTGTGTTTGGTGGCTCGCAGAACCATCAAAAAAACGTTGAAATATAGTTCAAATTCAATAAAAATCGACAAAAATACAGTTTCTAGCTAATTTGATGGTTGTTGCACTTCCGAGCCGTGTTGGCTTAAAGTCAGAACACTCAAGTGACGTTTTGAAGATTTTACAGTTTTTGTATTACGAACGCCAGAAGAAATTACCTAAAGTCTCCTTTTCCTATTTGAGTCGTTCTGCTGCTTTAGTGTGTTTGGTGGTCAGAACCATCAAAACGTTGAAAATAGTTCAAATTCAATAAAAATCGACAAAATACAGTTCTAGCTAAATTTGATGGTTCGTTGCACTTTCCGAGCCGTGGGTTGCTTAAAGTACAGAACATTAAGGTTGAATTTTAACAGTTTTGTATCTACGACGCAGAATGCATAAATTGACTAAACGTCTCCTTTCCTATTCTGAGTCGATTCTGCATGCTTTAAGTGTGTTTGGTGGCTCAGAACATCAAAAAAACGTTGAAATATAGTTCAAATTCAATAAAATCGACAAAATACAGTTTCTAGCTAAAATTTGATGGTTTCGTTGCCTTTCCGAGCCGTAGGGTATCTGATGGCTTAAAAGTACAAGAAACACTTCAAAGGACGTTTCTGAAGAATTTTAACAGTTTTCTTGTATCTACGAACGCCAGAATGCATAAAATTGACCTAACGTCTCCTTTTCTATTTGAGTCGATTCTGCTGCTTTAAGTGTGTTTGGTGGCTAGAACCATCAAAAAACGTTGAAATATAGTTCAAATTCAATAAAAATCGACAAAATACAGTTTCTAGCTAAAATTTGATGGTTTCGTTGCACTTTCCGAGCCGTAGGGTATCTGATGGCTTAAAAGTACAAGAAAACACTTCAAAAGTGACGTTTCTGAAGAATTTTAACAGTTTTCTTGTATCTACGAACGCCAGAATGCATTAAAATTGACCTAAACGTCTCCTTTTCCTATTCTGAGTCGATTCTGCATGCTTTAAGTGTGTTTGGTGGCTCAGAACCATCAAAAAACGTTGAAATATATATTAAAATTAATAAACGTCTTCTCTTTTCTTTTCTGAGTTTCGCAGCTTAGTGTGTTGGTGGCTAGAAACCTCAAAAACGTTGAATATATTTAAATTCTAATACGACAAAATAAGTTTCTAGCTAAATTTGATTGGTCGTTGCTACTTTCAGCGTGGGTTTGATGGCTTAAAAGTCAGAAAAACTTCAAAGTGACTTCGAAGAAAATTTTAACAGTTTTCTTGTATCTCGCAGCCACGGATCATAAATTGACTAAAGTCTCCTTTTCTATTGAGTCGAGTTTGCATGTTTAAGTGTGTTGGCTCAAGAACCATCAAAAAATTGTATTTATTAGTTCAAATTCATTAAAATCGACAAAAAAAACAGTTTCTAGCTAAAATTTGATGGTTGTTTCTACATCGAGCATAGTGGTAATTTGATGGTTTAAAGACATGAAACACTTCAAAGTGAGTTTCTGAGAATTTAAGTTTCTGATTACGACGCAGAATGCTTAAATTGACCTAAATTTTCGTTTTCCTATTCGAGCGATTCTGCATTTTAGTTGTTTGTGCTCTGAACATCTAAATGAGTTGAATATAGTTATTCATAAAATCACAAAATTAATTTTCAAATTTGATGGTATCGTTCAATTCAGCCGAATAGGTATTGTTGGCCTTTACAGTACAAGGGAATCATTCAAAAGTGAACTTCTAAAATTGACGTTTTCTGGATTAAACAGTTTGATATAAATGCCTAAATGCTCATTTCCTAGAGTCGTTTCTTTCGATGCTTTATGGTTTTGGTGGTGGCTCAGAACCATCAAAAAACGTTGAATATGTTCATTCATAAATCAAAAAAAACGTCTAAAATTCAGTTTCGTTGCATTTGGCGTTCGTTGCTATCGAGCTGGTATTATGTTAAAGTACAAGAAAACACTTCAAAAGTGAAGTTTCAGTTTTTTATTTTCTGAATCCAGAAGCAGAATGCCTAAATTTTCCTAACGTCGATTCTATCTTTAGTTGTTTGTGCTTAAGTTGAGCTCAAAACTAAAATAAGTTAAATTTCAATAATAAAATCGACAAAAATACAGTTTCTAGCTAAAATTTGTTGTTTCGTTGCACTTTCCGAGCCGTAGGGTTCTGTGGCTTAAAAGTACAAGAAAACACTTCAAAAGTGACGTTTCTGAAGAATTTTAACAGTTTTCTTGTATTACGAACGCCAGAATGCATAAATGACCTAAACGTCTTTTCCTATTCTGAGTCGATTCTGCATGCTTTAAGTGTTTTGGTGGCTCAGAACCATCAAAAAAACGTTGAAATATGTTCAAATTCAATAAAAATCGACAAAAATACAGTTTCTAGCTAAAATTTGATGGTTTCGTTGCACTTTCCGAGCCGTAGGGTATCTGATGGCTTAAAAGTACAAGAAAACACTTCAAAAGTGACGTTTCTGAAGAATTTTAACAGTTTTCTTGTATCTACGAACGCCAGGAATGCATAAAATTGACCTAAACGTCTCCTTTTCCTATTCTGAGTCGATTCTGCATGCTTTAAGTGTGTTTGGTGGCTCAGAACCATCAAAAAACGTTGAAATATAGTTCAAATTCAATAAAAAATCGACAAAAATACAGTTTCTAGCTAAAATTTGATGGTTTCGTTGCACTTTCCGAGCCCGTAGGGTATCTGATGGCTTAAAAGTACAAGAAAACACTTCAAAAGTGACGTTTCTGAAGAATTTTAACAGTTTTCTTGTATCTACGAACGCCAGAATGCATAAAATTGACCTAAACGTCTCCTTTTCCTATTCTGAGTCGATTCTGCATGCTTTAAGTGTGTTTGGTGGCTCAGAACCATCAAAAAACGTTGAAATATAGTTCAAATTCAATAAAAATCGACAAAAATACAGTTTCTAGCTAAAATTTGATGGTTTCGTTGCACTTTCCGAGCCCGTAGGGTATCTGAGTGGCTTAAAAGTACAAGAAAACACTTCAAAAGTGACGTTTCTGAAGAATTTTAACAGTTTTCTTGTATCTACGAACGCCAGAATGCATAAAATTGACCTAAACGTCTCCTTTTCCTATTCTGAGTCGATTCTGCATGCTTTAAGTGTGTTTGGTGGCTCAGAACCATCAAAAAACGTTGAAATATAGTTCAAATTCAATAAAAATCGACAAAAATACAGTTTCTAGCTAAAATTTGATGGTTTCGTTGCACTTTCCGAGCCCGTAGGGTATCTGAGTGGCTTAAAAGTACAAGAAAACACTTCAAAAGTGACGTTTCTGAAGAATTTTAACAGTTTTCTTGTATCTACGAACGCCAGAATGCATAAAATTGACCTAAACGTCTCCTTTTCCTATTCTGAGTCGATTCTGCATGCTTTAAGTGTGTTTGGTGGCTCAGAACCATCAAAAAACGTTGAAATATAGTTCAAATTCAATAAAAATCGACAAAAATACAGTTTCTAGCTAAAATTTGATGGTTTCGTTGCACTTTCCGAGCCCGTAGGGTATCTGATGTGGCTTAAAAGTACAAGAAAACACTTCAAAAGTGACGTTTCTGAAGAATTTTAACAGTTTTCTTGTATCTACGAACGCCAGAATGCATAAAATTGACCTAAACGTCTCCTTTTCCTATTCTGAGTCGATTCTGCATGCTTTAAGTGTGTTTGGTGGCTCAGAACCATCAAAAACGTTGAAATATAGTTCAAAATTCAATAAATAATCCGACAAAAAATAAGTTTCCATAGCTAAAATGATGGTTTACTGATTGCATTTCCGAGCCCGTAGGTATCTGATTGGTTAAAATACAAATAAAAATCAAAATACTTATACATGAAAATTTTAAGTTTCATGTTGTTCGAACGCCACAGATGCAAAATATGACTTCTTTACTGGGATATCCACGGTCTGTACCTTATCAAAATCTTAAATAAATAAATAAATAAATAAATGGTTTATTGCATCCAACAGGGTTACCCCCAATTAATGAATACAAATTACTTAAATTACTTAAATAAGGATATTTAAACGTAAACTTAGATATAAAAGAAGTACAATTAGATAATTAGATAACTCATATGTATAACTACGTATAACTAAAAATTAATAAAATAAGACAGAAAAAAAGAAAGGAAAAAAAAAAAAAAAATAAAAAAATAAAAAAAAAAAAAAAAAATAAAAAACAAAACAAACAAAAATAATAATAATAATTCAGTCCTATTGACAAGCCTATTCAGGAACTAGATAACTAACCGAAATTTAATTTTTTAATATCAGATAATTTACAACAAAAAACATCAATTTTAGGGTGCACAATATTTACTATTCGACAAATATTGTGGATAGGGGAATACATCAAAATATTGGTTCTAGGTGTAGGTAGATAAAGGATATTATTAGACCTAATCCTGAATTTTGAACAATTAAAATTAAACAGGCTCAGCAGATGGGAACAATTGATTTCAGAATTGATAGTCTTGACAAAGAAGCACAAATATTGTATCCTTACACGGTGATCAATGCTGGGGATTGAGAATGTCTGAAGCAGATGTTCTTGAGTGGTGCCTCTTGGTGGGTACGTTCTGTTGACCTTGAAATGTAAATATTTTAAAAATCGACGCTGAACATTTTCTATATCATGGATGTACTTAGTATAATGCGGATACCACACAATAGCAGCATATTCTAGCTTGCTTCTGACTAATGAATAATAAAGTAGCTTTATTATAGCTTCATTGTTAATACTACTACTGTTTCTTATGATGAAACCTAGAAGTTTAACAGCATCTGATATTAGGGTATTAATATGCTCTGAGAAAGATAATTTTACGTCAAATACAACACCTAAATCCTTAACATGTGATGTGCGCAATAAAGAAACATTGTTGACGTTATAATCATATTCTATAATTTGTTTTGCTAAGCTAAAAGACAAGATGTAACATTTTTTATTATTTAAAGAGAGACAGTTACTTTTACACCAATTGAAAATTTTATTAAGGTCAGATTGAAGTTCTAAGCAATCTTGATGACAAGTGATCCGGCGGTACAACTTCAGGTCATCAGCGTATAGAAGGGCCGAAGATTTGATGTCCTTTACTATGTCGTTAATAAAAATATTGAACAGAAAGGGTCCAACGACAGAACCCTGTGGTACGCCTGAGGTAATTTCAAAATTAGTCGAACAAAAATTACAAGATTCAACAAAAGATGATCTGCCACGTAAGTAGCTCCAAAAAAATGTACATAGTTCTACTGAAAAGCCAAACTCAGCGAGTTTTCGAATTAAAATGGTATGATCAAGTCGGTCGAATGCTTTAGAGAAATCAGCATATATAACATCAGTCTGGATACGATTGTCTAAGTTATTGGATAGATGTTGCGTAATAGTCAACAAGTTGGTAACTGTGGACCGTCCTTGAACAAAACCATGCTGATTTCCCACTATAAGATTTTTACATTGATGTCTTAAACCGTCAACTAAGGTCAACTCAAAAACTTTGGCAAAGTTATTCAGAATGGAGATTGGTCGATAGTTTTCGATAAGTGCGCGATTACCGCCTTTGAATAACGGAACAATTTTGGATACCTTCCATCGATCGGGGAACTTAGAAGAAACAAGGACTAATTAAAAAGAAATGTTAGCGGTTTAGTAAATACGGCGGCACAGTCTTTTATAACAAATGCTGGAATAGAATCGGGTCCGTTTGTAAACTTGGGTTTTAAATTCTTTAATTTATCGAACACTAAATTCTCAGGGATAGTACCGACGTTAAAATTATGAAAAGAGTTAGGCAGTGTAATGTCGGGAAAGTCATTATTGCTTGACAATAAAAATACAGAACTAAAGTATTTAGCAAAAGAATTAACTATATCATCACCATTCGTAATCAATTCATCATGGAATGTCATGTTAGACGGAATACCCAAACTTTTCTTTTTTAAATTGACGAATTTCCAAAACTGTTTTGGATCAGACTTAATATTTGCCTCAGCGGAGGATACAAACTGCCTATAGGAAAATTCTATCTCCTGCTTCACGACTCTCCTTAGGCGTACAAATTCATCACGAAAAAATTGGTTACCTGATATTTTCGCTTTCTTCCAAACAGTTCTCTTTCTTTTGATTAACCTAATAATTTTCGGAGAAAACCACACAGGGTACGATGAACGAGTAGAAGTGCTTTTGGGGACAAAGCTTGCGATGATAGAATATACACAATCATAGAAGGCTGTGCAGGCAGAATTAATATCGTTGTGCTGAAACAAAAATTCCCAGTTAATTTGTGAAAGTGCATTATATAGGCCAGAAAAATTTGCCTTGCGAAAATTAAAACGTTCTTCAACACCAGGAACTAACATCGCGGGCGGTTTTGACCCTCTCAAAACTAATTATCCAAGTGAGAGCAGGATGGTATGCGTCCTCGGGCACTAGAACATCTGTTACACGAGAGATAGTGAGATGTGTATTACATATAACGAGGTCGAGCGTTCTGTTTAAATTATTACGTACGTTGTTATACTGAGACAGAGATAAAAAATGAAGAAAGTCTAACAACGTTTTTACGGAAGGGCAACTACTGTCTGAAGCACCACATTCATAAGTCGGCAAATTAAAATCTCCAACAATTAAAGTGTTAGCGTTGTGTAAGTACTGAAGTTCACATAGACCATCCAATAAAATAGAAAGATTACTGGCATTCAAAGTATGTGGTATATATATCAAAATTAAATAATACACAATGTTATGATGAATTATTTTGACACCGACTATATCAACAGAAGGTAGAGACGAAAAACTAGCCTGGCTGAAATCAAGACGTTCAGAGTGAAATGACGAATTAGTTCCAATCAACACCCTCCCCCTCTAGATAAATTTAATACATCAAACTTTCTGTCTGATCTGAAAACTTTATAATATTCTGGCATAATTTCTAAATCAGAAATGCTCGAATCTAGCCATGTTTCAGTAATAAAGATTACATCATAAAAGTAATCAGAAATATTTAGGTAAAACGAATCCAGCTTACCTCTAATACTGCGAACATTTTGGTAATAAAAATTTAAACAATTCGAATTGAAACTTGCATTGGAGGTGAAAGAGTCGTTTACTATATCTTGCTGGTGGAGGGCAGACCTTGATCTAAAAAAAACTTTGCTATGTGTATCAGTGGTTACTACATTTGCTGTTATGCCAAATAAATTTTCTTTAAATTTTGAAGTAGCTAGTTTATGTGCAGAGCACTTACTGAGTTCGAAGGCAGCATGAGCAACATGTATATCCAGAGTTTGACGATTACGTAGATTTAAACAGTTCTTACATTTCCAATTGCTTTCATCTGTAACAGAACATTCACTTTCAGAATTTTGTACCTTCTGCAAACGATATTTCTGCGCCATAGAAAGGCAAGGGCCATAGACAACGTCAGCATAATTTAAGTGGGATAATACTAGTGCATCAGACAAGAGTTTTTTAGTATTCGTGTTTAGAAAACTTCTAAGAAAGGAGATTTGTTTCAAGGAGACAAAAGTTTTTCTGCAAATGAAGTCAACATGATCAACAAATTTTAGTTGCTGATCAAGGATGACACCCAGACTTTTTACAGACATTTGCGGTTTGAGCACGTTATCACCTATTACTACAGAGACAAGATCTCTGGACTGGTTCAACTTGGCAACAGTACCAAAAACTATAGTTTCGCATTTCGCAAAATTTAATCCCAGGCATTTTCTTGACACCACAGATGGATATTTTTCAAATCCAGGTTGATAAGGTTGGACGACATAAAAGCAGAATCAGGAAGAAAAGTGTAATAAATTTGTATATCATCCGCATACATATGAATAGAACAGGATTTTACTACATCTGGTAAGTCTGCAGTGTAAACGGAAAAATTTGAAATATATATTTAAAATTCAAATTAAAAATTCAAACAAAAAAAATACCGGGGTTTTACAATTATTTGATTTCGGTCACTTTTCCAAGCCCGAAAAGGGTTTCCCTTTAAAATTTGGTTAAAAGTAAGGGGGAAAAAAAAATTTAAAAGTGCCCGGTTTCGGAAGAAAATTTTTCCCAATTTTTACTTTGTATATCACGAATTTTTTCCAAAAGAATGCAGAAAAATTTAAAACCCTAAAACGCTCTTTCCTTTTTGCCCCCATTTGGGGGTTTTTAAAGGGGTTGTTTGGTGGCTCACGGGCCCAAAAAAAACTTTGAAAAAATTTTTCCCTTTCAAACAAAAAAATTTCGAACAAAAAAAAACCTTTTCAACCCAAAATTTAAGGGGGTTTCTTTGCTTTTCCAAAACCCGGGGGAATTTTTGAATTGGTTTTAAAAACAAGAAAAATTTTTAAAAAGGGACTTTTTCTGAAAGAATTTTAAAAAATTTTTTGTACCCAGGAGCCCCGGGACTTTTTTAAAAATTTTGGCCTTTAAAGGGTTCTCCCCTATTCTGGGGGCCCGGATTTCCTTGGAAAAGCCTTTAATTTGAGTTTTTGGTTTTCGAAAAAATAAAAAACCGGTTAAAAATTATGGGTTAACTTAAAAAAATCGGAAAAAAATAAATTTTTACCCCAAATTTAAATTGGGTTTTTCCGGTTTGAAATTTCAAAAAGGGGGGGGGTTTTGGATTGGCCCAAAAAGTAAAAAGAAAAAATTTTTTTCAAAATGCCTTTTGGGAAAAATTTTAAAATTTTTTCCCCCCTGGAATCCTCAAACCCAACCACCCCTTTTTAATTTAAAATTCCCCCAAAAGTCCCTTTCCTTTTGGAATTTAAAGTTTAAGGTGTTTGGGGGCCTTTAAAAAACCCTTAAAAAACGTTGAAAAATAGTTCAAATTTTTCAAATTAAAAATCGGAAACCCAAAAAAAGTTTTTTTTCCCAGAAAAATTTTGAATGGGGTTTCCGTTCACTTCCGGCCCCTTTTTAAGGGGGTTCGATTTTTTAAGGGGTACAAAAAAATCCAAAAGGACTTTCCCTTGGAAAAAAATTGAAAATTTTTTTTTAAATCGGAAACCCCAGAACCAGTCTAAAAAAATTTTAGACCCTAAAAACTTCCCCCTTTTTTTTATTTTTTTGATTGGTTTGTTTTTAAAGGGCCTTTAAAAAATTTTTTGGCGGTAAAACCAACAAAAAAAAATTTTTTGAAATTATTATTACAAAAAATTTTAAAAAATGAAAAAAATACAATTTTCCCGGGGGAAAATTTTTTTTGGTTTCCGTTTTATTTCCCCCCCTATTTTTTTTTAATTCCCTTAAAAGTAAGGAAAACCTTTTTTTCAAAATGCGTTTATAAATTTTAACAGTTTATTGTATTAAAACGGAAGAAGCAAAATTTGTTTTTAAACTTTTTTTCCCAATTTTTTAAGTCGTTTTTCTTGCCAAGGGGCTTTAAATTTTTTTTTTGGGGGCCGGGGAAAAAAAAAAAAAGTTTGAAATTTCCTTTTGTTAAAATTTAAATAAAAATCGAACCAAAAATTTTACGGTTCTTTTTATTAAAAATTTAAGGTTTTTTTGGGGCACTTTCCCCGGGAAGGGGGGTTTTTTTGCTTTAAAATAAAAGAAAAACATTTTCCAAAAAAAACCGTTCCCCTAAAGTTTTAAACGGGGTTTTCTTTAATTCAAGGGGGACGCAGAAGGGTTTTTTTAAATTTTAAAAAAACCCCTTAAAGGTTCTTTTTTTCTATTTTAAAGTCTTAATTTATGCCCCCCTTTTAAAAAGGGTTGGGGGTTTTGGGGGAAAAATTAAAAACCCCCAAAAAACGGTTAAAATTTTAAAAAAGTTCAAATTCAATAAAAATCGACAAAAATCCCAGTTTCTAGCTAAAATTTAAAGGTTTCGTTGCATTTTCCCGAGCCTTTGGGTATCTGATTGGTTTTAAAAGTAAAAGGGGAAAACACTTCAAAAGTGACGTTTCTGAAGAATTTTAACGTTTTCTTGTATTTTTCCCAAAACCCCCCAGCCAAAAATGCAAAAAATTTGCCCCAAAACGTTCCTTTTCCTTTTTTTTCGGGTGATTCTGCATGCTTTAAGTGTGTTTGGTGGTCAAAAACCATAAAAAAAATTTTTAACGTTGAAATATATTCAAATTCAAAAAAAATCGAAAAAAAATACAGTTTCTAGCAAAAAATTTGTGGTTTCGTTGCACTTTCCGACCCCCTTTGGGTATCGTTTGGGTTAAAGTACAAGAAAAAAACTTCAAAAGTGAGTTTCTGAAGAATTTTAACAGTTTTCTTGTATTACAAACGCCGGGAAGCTTTAAAATTGACCTAAACGCCCCTTTTTCCCTTTCGGTCGATTCTGCATGCTTTAGTGTTTTTTGGGGGCTCAGAACCATCAAAAAAACGTTGAAATATAGTTCAAATTCAATAAAAATCGACAAAATACAGTTTCTAGCAAAAATTTTGAGGGTTTTTCTTTGCACTTTCCGAGCCCTTTTGGGGTATTGATTGGCTAAAAGTACAAAAAAACACTTCAAAAGTGACGTTCTAAAGAATTTTACCTTTTTTCTTGTTTCTACGAACCCCCAAAAATGCAAAAAAATTGACCTAAACGTCTCCTTTTCCTTTTTCTGAGTCGATTCTGCAGTTTAAGTGTGTTTGGTGGTCAAAAACCATAAAAAAAAACGTTGAAATTATTTAAAATTAAAATAAAAATCGAAAAAATACAGTTTTAGTAAAATTTAAAGGTTTCTTTGCCCTTTCGGCCCGTGGGGTATCTGTTTGGTTTTTAAAAAGAAAAAAAACACTCAAAAGTGACTTTTCAAAGAATTTTAACAGTTTTCTTGTATTACAAACGCCAAAAGCATAAAATTGACCTAAACTTTCCCCTTTTCCTTTTCGAGTCGATTCTGCTGCTTTAAGTGTGTTTGGTGGCTCAGAACCATAAAAAACGTTAAAAATATAGTTAAAATTCAATAAAAACACAAAAAATACATTTTTAGCTAAAATTTGTGGTTTCGTTGCATTTTCCGACCCCTTTGGGGTATCTGATGGCTTAAAAGTACAAGAAAACATTCAAAAGTGCGTTTCTGAAGAATTTTTAACAGTTTTCTTGTATCTCGAACGCCAGAATGATAAAAATTCCCCAAACGTCCCCTTTTTTTTTTTGAGCGATTTGATGCTTTAAGTGTGTTTGGGGGGCTCAAAACCCATCAAAAACTTTGAAATATATTTCAAATTCAAAAAAAAATCGACAAAAATACGTTTTAGCTAAAATTTGGGGTTTTCGTTGCACTTTCGAGCCCGTTTTTTTATTGTTGGCTTAAAAGTACAAGAAACACTTAAAAAATTTAGTTTCTGAAGAATTTTAAAGTTTTCTTGTATTAGAACGCCAAAAGAATTAAAATTGACCTAAGTCTCCTTTTCCTATTCGAGTGTTTCTGCATGCTTTAAGTGTGTTTGGTGGCTCAAACATAAAAAAAACGTTTGAAATATAGTTCAAATTCATAAAAATCGACAAAAATACTTTTTCTAGCAAAAATTTGAGGTTTGTTGCATTTTCCCGAGCCCTGGGGGTATTGATTGGTTTTAAAAAGTCAAGAAACCTTCAAAAGTGACGTTTCTAAAGAATTTAACATTTTTTCTTGTATCTACAAACGCCAAAATGCATAAAATTGCCCAAAAAAAGTCTCCTTTTCCTATTCGAGTCGTTTTCTGAAAGCTTTAAGTGTGTTGGTGGCTCAGAACCATCAAAAAACGTTAAAAATTAGTTCAAATTCAATAAAAAATCGACAAAAAATTTTCTAGCTAAAAATTTTGATGGTTTCTTTGCACTTTCGACCCCGTGGGTATCTGTTGGTTAAAAAGTACAAGAAAACATTAAAAAGTGACGTTTCTGAAGAATTTTAACAGTTTTTTTTGTATTAGAACCCCCGGGAATGTTTAAAAAACCTTTAAACGTCTCCTTTTCCTATTTGAGTCGTTCTCATGCTTTAAGTGTGTTTGGGGCTCGAACCCATAAAAAAAAACTTGAAATTAGTTCAAATTAAATAAAAATCGACAAAAATACGTTTCTAGCAAAAATTTGAGGGTTTTTCGTTGCATTTTTCCGGCCCCCGTGGGTATCTGTTTGGGCTTAAAAGTACAAAAAAAACCCTTCAAATGTGACGTTTTAAAGAATTTTAACAGTTTCTTGTATTACGAACCCCAGAATGCAAAAAATTGCCCTAACGTCCCCTTTTCCCTATTTGAGTCGATTTCTGCATTTTTTAAGTTGTTTGGTGGC
Source organism: Zophobas atratus (assembly GCA_022388445.1). Lineage (NCBI taxonomy): Eukaryota > Metazoa > Arthropoda > Insecta > Coleoptera > Tenebrionidae > Zophobas > Zophobas atratus. Next base: position 1,724 of record JAKCWB010000265.1, on the reverse strand, counting down.
TCGGAACCCATCAAAAACGTTGAAATATATTTCAAATTCAATAAAAATCGACAAAAATACAGTTTCTAGCTAAATTTGGGGTTTTCGTTGCATTTTCCGAGCCGTAGGGTATCTGATTGGCTTAAAAGTTCAAGAAAAAACTTCAAAAGTGACTTTTCTGAAGAATTTTAACAGTTTTCTTGTACTACGAACGCCAGAATGCAAAAAATTGACCTAAACGTCTCCTTTTTATTTGAGGATTTGCATGTTTTTAAGTGTGTTTGGTGGTCAGAACCTAAAAAAAAAAAAAGTTAAAATTAGTTCAAATTCAATAAAAAATCGACAAAATACGTTTCTAGCTAAAATTTGATGGTTTCGTTGCACTTTCGACCCCCGTGGGGTACTGTTTGGGCTTAAAAGTACAAGAAACACTTAAAAAGTACTTTTCGAAAAATTTTAACAGTTTTCTTGTTTCGAACGCCAGATTTTTTAAAATTGACCTAAAGTTCCCCTTTTTCCTATTCTGACGATTTGCATGCTTTAAGTGTGTTTGGGGGCTCAGACCATAAAAAAAAACGTTGAAATATAGTTAAAAATTCAAAAAAAAATCGAAAAAAAAATCAGTTTCTAACAAAAAATTTGAGGTTTCGTTGCATTTCCCGACCCGTGGGTATTGTTTGGTTTTAAAAGTACAAGAAAACACTTCAAAAGTGAGTTTCTGAAGATTTTTAACATTTTCTTGTATCTACGAACGCCAGAATGCATAAAATTGCCCTAAACTTTCCCCTTTTTCCCTATTCTGATGATTTGCATGCTTTAAGTGTGTTTGGTGGCTCAAAAAACATAAAAAAAACGTTAAAATATAGTTCAAATTCAATAAAAATCGACAAAAATACAGTTTCTAGTAAAAATTTGTGGTTTTTCGTGACTTTCGAGCCCCGGGTGGGTATTGATTGGTTTAAAAAGTACAAGGAAAAACTTCAAAGTGACGTTTCTGAAAAATTTTTAAACGTTTTTTGTTTACGAACGCGGGAAAATGCATAAAATTGCCCTAAAACGTCCCCTTTTTCCCCTATTCTGAGTGATTTGCATCCTTTTAAGTGTGTTTGGTGGTAGAACCATAAAAAACTTTGAAATAGTTCAAATTCAAAAAAAATCGACAAAAATACGTTTCTAGCAAAAATTTGTGGTTTCGTTGCATTTCCCGACCCGTAGGGTATCTGTTGGTTTTTAAAAGTCAAGAAAACACTTCAAAAGTGACGTTTCTGAAAAATTTTTTAAAGGGTTTTTCTTGTATCTACGAACGCCAGAATGCATAAAATTGCCCCTAAACTTTCCCCTTTTTTTTTATTTGAGTCGTTCGCAGCTTTTAAGTGTTTTTGGTGGCTCAGAACCCATAAAAAAAAACGTTGAAATATAGTTCAAATTCAAAAAAAATCGACAAAAATCTTTTTCTGAAAAAAATTTGAGGTTTCGTTGCACTTTCCGAGCCCGTTGGTATCTGTTTGGGGTTTAAAAGTACAAAAAAAACACTTCAAAAGTGACGTTTTGAAAATTTTAAAAGTTTTCTTGTATTACGAACCCCAGAATGCAAAAATTTGCCCCAAAAAGTTCCTTTTCCTATTCTGAGTCGTTTTGCAGTTTTAAAATGTTTTTGGTGGCTCAGAACCATAAAAAACGTTGAAATATAGTTAAAAAATTCAATAAAAATCGACAAAAATACAGTTTTAGCTAAATTTGATGGT
>JAKCWB010000264.1:0-16113 GCA_022388445.1 Zophobas atratus | reverse complement strand
AAAGGAGCTTTTTTGGTCTTTTTTATGCATTCGGCGTTCTAAACAAGAAAACTGTTAAATTTTTCGAAAACGTCACTTTTAAGTTTTTCTTGTTTTTTAACCAATCAATCCCCGGGGCCCGGGAAATCCCCAAACGAACCTCAAATTTAGTAAAACTGTATTTTTTGTCGTTTTTATTGTTTTTGAACTTTTTAAATTTTTTTTGGGGGTTGACCACCAACCCTTAAACATGCAAATCGACTCAGAATAGAAAAGGAGACGTTTAGGTCTTTTTATGCTTTCCCTGGCTTCGTAGATACAAGAAAACTGTTAAAATTCTTCAAAAACGTCACTTTTAAGGTTTTCTTGTACTTTTAAGCCAATCAGTCCCTGGGGGCCCGGGAAAGGGTGCCGAAACCTAAAATTTTAGTAAAACGATTTTTGTCGATTTTTTATGAATTTGAACTTATTTCAAACGTTTTTTGAGGTTTGACCCACCAAACACCTTAAAGCTGCAAAATCGACTCAGAATAGGAAAAGAGACTTTGGGGTCAATTTTATGCATCGGGCGTTCGTAGATACAAGAAACTGTTAAAATTCTTCAGAACGTCACTTTTGAAGTGTTTTCTTGTACTTTTAACCAAATCAGATACCCTACGGGGGCTGGAAAGGCAACGAAACCATCAAATTTAGTAGAAACGTATTTTGGTCGATTTTTTTTGAATTTAACATATTTTCAACTTTTTAGGGTTCCCCGACACCAAACACACAAAAAGCTGCAGATTCGACTCAAATAGGAAAAGGAGCTTTAGGCAATTTTTATGAAATCTGGGTTTTCTAATAAAGAAAACTTTTAAAATTCTTCAAAAACGCCTTTAATTTGTTTTTTTTGACTTTAAAACCAATCAGATACCCACGGGCTCGGAAAGGCAACGAAACCATCAAATTTTAGCTAGAAACGTATTTTTTCGATTTTTTTTGAATTTGAACAAATTTTAAACTTTTTTTTTGAGGTTTTCGGGCCCCAAACACCTTAAAGCAGCAAAATCGCTCAGAAAAAGGAAAAGGAGACGTTTGTCAATTTTATGCTTTCCCGGGGCTTTTCGAATACAAGAAAACTTTTAAAAACTCAGAAAGTCACTTTTGAAGTGTTTTCTTTTTTTTTTAAAAGCCAATCAGATCCCTAGGGGTCGGAAAGTGAAAACAAAACCACCCAAATTTTAGCTAAAAAACTGTTTTTTTGTCGATTTTTTTTGGAACTATTTTTCCGTTTTGTTTGGTTCGAGCCAAAACCAAACACATTTTAAAGCTCAAATCGACTCAGATGGGAAAAAGGAGACTTTAGGTAAATTTTATGCTTGGGCGTTCGTAGATACAAAAACTTTTTAAAATTCTTCAAAACTCATTTTTTGAATTTTTCCCCTTGTATTTTTAAAACCAAATCAATACCCACGGCTCGGAAAGTCAACAAAACCATCAAATTTTAGCTAGAAACGGGTTTTTTTTTGTCGTTTTTTTATTGAATTTGAACAATTTCAACTTTTTTTTTGAGGGTTTTAAAAGCCACCAAACCCTTAAACAGCAAAATCCTCAAAATGGGAAAAGGGAGCTTTTGGGGTCAATTTAGCATTCTGGCGTTCGTAGATACAAGAAAACTGTTAAAATTCTTCAGAAACGTCACTTTTGAAGTGTTTTCTTGTACTTTTAAGCCAATCAGATACCCTACGGGCTCGGAAGTGCAACGAAACCATTCAAATTTTAGCTAAAACTGTATTTTTGTCGATTTTTTTGGAATTTGAAACAAAATTTTTTCAACGTTTTTTGATGGTTCTGAGCCACCAAACACACTTAAAGCATGCAGAATCGACTCAGAATAGGAAAAGGAGACGTTTAGGTCAATTTTATGCATTCTGGCGTTCGTAGTTTACAAGAAAACTGTTAAATTCTTCAGAACGTCACTTTTGAAGTGTTTTCTTGTACTTTTAAGCCAATCAAAATCCCCTAGGGGCTCGGAAAGTGCAAACGAAACCATCAAATTTTAGCTAAAAACTGTATTTTTGTCGATTTTTATTGAATTTGAACTATTTTTCAACTTTTTTTAATGTGGTTCTGAGCCACCAAACACACTTAAAGCAGCAGAATCGACTCAGAATAGGAAAAGGAAAACGTTTAGGTAAATTTTTATGCTTTTCGGCTTCGTAGATACAAGAAAACTGTTAAAATTTTTCAGAAACGTCACTTTTGAAGTGTTTTCTTGTACTTTTAAAGCCAATCAGATACCCTACGGGCTCGGAAAGTGCAACGAAACCATCAAATTTTTAGCTAGAAACTGTATTTTTTGTCGATTTTTATTGAATTTGAACTAAATTTCAACGTTTTTTGATGGTTCTGAGCCACAAACACATTTTAAGCATGCAGAATCGACTCAGAATAGGAAAAGGAGACGTTTAGGTCAATTTTTATGCATTCTGGCGTTCGTAGATACAAGAAAACTGTTAAAATTCTTCAGAAAACGTCACTTTTGAAGTGTTTTCTTGTACTTTTAACCCAAATCTACCCTACGGGCTGGGAAAGGCAAACAAAACCCATCAAATTTTAGCTAGAAACGTTTTTTTGGCGTTTTTATTGAATTTGAACTTATTCAACGTTTTTTGATGGTTCTGAGCCCAAACCACAAAAGTTTTGCAAAATGACTCAGAATGGGAGAAGGAGACTTTTAGGCTTTTTATCTTTCGGGCGTTCGTAGATCAAGAAAACTTTAAAAATTCTTCAAAAACGTCCTTTTGAAGTGTTTCTTGTATTTTTAACCCCTTTCAATCCCCCTACGGCCGGAAGTGAAACGAAACCACAAATTTTTAGCTAAAAAACTGTATTTTTGTCGTTTTTATTGAATTTTGAACTTTATTTTCAACGTTTTTTGATGGTTCTGAGCCACCAAACACACTTAAAGCATGCAGATCGACTCAAAATTTAGGAAAAGGAGACGTTTAGGTCAATTTTATGCATTCTGGCGTTCGTAGATACAAGAAACTGTTAAAATTCTTCAGAAACGTCACTTTTGAAGTGTTTCTTGAAATTTTAACCAATCAGATACCCTACGGGCTCGGAAAGGGGCAACGAAACCATCAAATTTAGCTAGAAAACTGTATTTTTGTCGATTTTTATTGAATTTGAACTATATTTCAACGTTTTTGATGGGTTCTGAGCCACCAAACACATTTAAAGCATGCAGAATCGACTCAGAATAGGAAAAGGAGACGTTTAGGTCAATTTTTGCTTTCTGGCGTTCTTTAGATACAAGAAAACGTTAAAATTCTTCAGAAAACGTCACTTTTGAAGTGTTTCTTGTACTTTTAACCACAGATACCCTACGGGCTCGGAAAGTGCAACGAAACCATCAAATTTTAGCTAGAACTGTATTTTTGGTCGATTTTTTATTGAATTTGAAATATTTCAACGTTTTTTGAGGGTTTTCTGAGCCACCAAACACATTTAAAGCATGCAGAATCGACCCCAGAATAGGAAAAAGGAGACGTTTAGGTCAATTTTATGCATTCTGGCGTTCGTAGATACAAGAAAACTGTTAAAAATTCTTCAGAAACGTCACTTTTGAAGTGTTTTCTTGTACTTTTAAGCCAATCAGTTTACCCTACGGGCTCGGAAAGTGCAACGAAACCATCAAATTTTAGCTAGAAACTGTATTTTTGTCGTTTTTTATTGAATTTGAACTATATTTCAACGTTTTTTGATGGTTCTGAGCCACCAAAACACACTTAAAGCATGCAGAATCGACTCAGAATAGGAAAAGGAGACGTTTAGGTCAATTTTATGCATTCTGGCGTTCGTAGATACCAAAAAAAACTGTTAAAATTCTTCAGAAACGTCATTTTTGAAGTGTTTTCCCCTTGTACTTTTAAGCCAATCAGATACCCTACGGGCTGGGAAAGTGCAACGAAACCATCAAATTTTAGCTAGAAAACTGTTTTTTTGTCGATTTTTATTGAATTTTGAACTATATTTCAACGTTTTTTGATGGTTCTGAGCCACCAAACACACTTAAAAGCATGCAGAATCGACTCAGAATAGGAAAAGGAGACGTTTAGGTCAATTTTATGCTTTCTGGCGTTCGTAGATTACAAGAAAACTGTTAAAATTCTTCAGAAACGTCACTTTTGAAGTGTTTTCTTGTACTTTTAAGCCAATCAGATACCCTACGGCTCGGAAAGTGCAACGAAACCATCAAATTTTAGCTAGAAACTGTATTTTTGTCGATTTTTATTGAATTTGAACTATTTCAACGTTTTTTATGGTTCTGAGCCCCCAAACACACTTAAAGCATGCAAATCGACTCAGAATAGGAAAAGGAGAACGTTTAGGTCAATTTTATGCTTTCCCTGGCGTTCGTAGATACAAGAAAACTGTTAAAATTCTTCAGAAACGTCACTTTTGAAGGGGGGGGGGGGGGGGGGGGGGGGGGGGGGGGGGGGGGGGGGGGGGGGGGGGGGGGGGGGGGGGGGGGGGGGGGGGGGGGGGGGGGGGGGGGGGGGGGGGGGGGGGGGGGGGGGGGGGGGGGGGGGGGGGGGGGGGGGGGGGGGGGGGGGGGGGGGGGGGGGGGGGGGGGGGGGGGGGGGGGGGGGGGGGGGGGGGGGGGGGGGGGGGGGGGGGGGGGGGGGGGGGGGGGGGGGGGGGGGGGGGGGGGGGGGGGGGGGGGGGGGGGGGGGGGGGGGGGGGGGGGGGGGGGGGGGGGGGGGGGGGGGGGGGGGGGGGGGGGGGGGGGGGGGGGGGGGGGGGGGGGGGGGGGGGGGGGGGGGGGGGGGGGGGGGGGGGGGGGGGGGGGGGGGGGGGGGGGGGGGGGGGGGGGGGGGGGGGGGGGGGGGGGGGGGGGGGGGGGGGGGGGGGGGGGGGGGGGGGGGGGGGGGGGGGGGGGGGGGGGGGGGGGGGGGGGGGGGGGGGGGGGGGGGGGGGGGGGGGGGGGGGGGGGGGGGGGGGGGGGGGGGGGGGGGGGGGGGGGGGGGGGGGGGGGGGGGGGGGGGGGGGGGGGGGGGGGGGGGGGGGGGGGGGGGGGGGGGGGGGGGGGGGGGGGGGGGGGGGGGGGGGGGGGGGGGGGGGGGGGGGGGGGGGGGGGGGGGGGGGGGGGGGGGGGGGGGGGGGGGGGGGGGGGGGGGGGGGGGGGGGGGGGGGGGGGGGGGGGGGGGGGGGGGGGGGGGGGGGGGGGGGGGGGGGGGGGGGGGGGGGGGGGGGGGGGGGGGGGGGGGGGGGGGGGGGGGGGGGGGGGGGGGGGGGGGGGGGGGGGGGGGGGGGGGGGGGGGGGGGGGGGGGGGGGGGGGGGGGGGGGGGGGGGGGGGGGGGGGGGGGGGGGGGGGGGGGGGGGGGGGGGGGGGGGGGGGGGGGGGGGGGGGGGGGGGGGGGGGGGGGGGGGGGGGGGGGGGGGGGGGGGGGGGGGGGGGGGGGGGGGGGGGGGGGGGGGGGGGGGGGGGGGGGGGGGGGGGGGGGGGGGGGGGGGGGGGGGGGGGGGGGGGGGGGGGGGGGGGGGGGGGGGGGGGGGGGGGGGGGGGGGGGGGGGGGGGGGGGGGGGGGGGGGGGGGGGGGGGGGGGGGGGGGGGGGGGGGGGGGGGGGGGGGGGGGGGGGGGGGGGGGGGGGGGGGGGGGGGGGGGGGGGGGGGGGGGGGGGGGGGGGGGGGGGGGGGGGGGGGGGGGGGGGGGGGGGGGGGGGGGGGGGGGGGGGGGGGGGGGGGGGGGGGGGGGGGGGGGGGGGGGGGGGGGGGGGGGGGGGGGGGGGGGGGGGGGGGGGGGGGGGGGGGGGGGGGGGGGGGGGGGGGGGGGGGGGGGGGGGGTTTTTTTTTTTTTTTTTTTTTTTTTTTTTTTTTTTTTTTTTTTTTTTTTTTTTTTTTTTTTTTTTTTTTTTTTTTTTTTTTTTTTTTTTTTTTTTTTTTTTTTTTTTTTTTTTTTTTTTTTTTTTTTTTTTTTTTTTTTTTTTTTTTTTTTTTTTTTTTTTTTTTTTTTTTTTTTTTTTTTTTTTTTTTTTTTTTTTTTTTTTTTTTTTTTTTTTTTTTTTTTTTTTTTTTTTTTTTTTTTTTTTTTTTTTTTTTTTTTTTTTTTTTTTTTTTTTTTTTTTTTTTTTTTTTTTTTTTTTTTTTTTTTTTTTTTTTTTTTTTTTTTTTTTTTTTTTTTTTTTTTTTTTTTTTTTTTTTTTTTTTTTTTTTTTTTTTTTTTTTTTTTTTTTTTTTTTTTTTTTTTTTTTTTTTTTTTTTTTTTTTTTTTTTTTTTTTTTTTTTTTTTTTTTTTTTTTTTTTTTTTTTTTTTTTTTTTTTTTTTTTTTTTTTTTTTTTTTTTTTTTTTTTTTTTTTTTTTTTTTTTTTTTTTTTTTTTTTTTTTTTTTTTTTTTTTTTTTTTTTTTTTTTTTTTTTTTTTTTTTTTTTTTTTTTTTTTTTTTTTTTTTTTTTTTTTTTTTTTTTTTTTTTTTTTTTTTTTTTTTTTTTTTTTTTTTTTTTTTTTTTTTTTTTTTTTTTTTTTTTTTTTTTTTTTTTTTTTTTTTTTTTTTTTTTTTTTTTTTTTTTTTTTTTTTTTTTTTTTTTTTTTTTTTTTTTTTTTTTTTTTTTTTTTTTTTTTTTTTTTTTTTTTTTTTTTTTTTTTTTTTTTTTTTTTTTTTTTTTTTTTTTTTTTTTTTTTTTTTTTTTTTTTTTTTTTTTTTTTTTTTTTTTTTTTTTTTTTTTTTTTTTTTTTTTTTTTTTTTTTTTTTTTTTTTTTTTTTTTTTTTTTTTTTTTTTTTTTTTTTTTTTTTTTTTTTTTTTTTTTTTTTTTTTTTTTTTTTTTTTTTTTTTTTTTTTTTTTTTTTTTTTTTTTTTTTTTTTTTTTTTTTTTTTTTTTTTTTTTTTTTTTTTTTTTTTTTTTTTTTTTTTTTTTTTTTTTTTTTTTTTTTTTTTTTTTTTTTTTTTTTTTTTTTTTTTTTTTTTTTTTTTTTTTTTTTTTTTTTTTTTTTTTTTTTTTTTTTTTTTTTTTTTTTTTTTTTTTTTTTTTTTTTTTTTTTTTTTTTTTTTTTTTTTTTTTTTTTTTTTTTTTTTTTTTTTTTTTTTTTTTTTTTTTTTTTTTTTTTTTTTTTTTTTTTTTTTTTTTTTTTTTTTTTTTTTTTTTTTTTTTTTTTTTTTTTTTTTTTTTTTTTTTTTTTTTTTTTTTTTTTTTTTTTTTTTTTTTTTTTTTTTTTTTTTTTTTTTTTTTTTTTTTTTTTTTTTTTTTTTTTTTTTTTTTTTTTTTTTTTTTTTTTTTTTTTTTTTTTTTTTTTTTTTTTTTTTTTTTTTTTTTTTTTTTTTTTTTTTTTTTTTTTTTTTTTTTTTTTTTTTTTTTTTTTTTTTTTTTTTTTTTTTTTTTTTTTTTTTTTTTTTTTTTTTTTTTTTTTTTTTTTTTTTTTTTTTTTTTTTTTTTTTTTTTTTTTTTTTTTTTTTTTTTTTTTTTTTTTTTTTTTTTTTTTTTTTTTTTTTTTTTTTTTTTTTTTTTTTTTTTTTTTTTTTTTTTTTTTTTTTTTTTTTTTTTTTTTTTTTTTTTTTTTTTTTTTTTTTTTTTTTTTTTTTTTTTTTTTTTTTTTTTTTTTTTTTTTTTTTTTTTTTTTTTTTTTTTTTTTTTTTTTTTTTTTTTTTTTTTTTTTTTTTTTTTTTTTTTTTTTTTTTTTTTTTTTTTTTTTTTTTTTTTTTTTTTTTTTTTTTTTTTTTTTTTTTTTTTTTTTTTTTTTTTTTTTTTTTTTTTTTTTTTTTTTTTTTTTTTTTTTTTTTTTTTTTTTTTTTTTTTTTTTTTTTTTTTTTTTTTTTTTTTTTTTTTTTTTTTTTTTTTTTTTTTTTTTTTTTTTTTTTTTTTTTTTTTTTTTTTTTTTTTTTTTTTTTTTTTTTTTTTTTCCTGGAAATGCAAAAAACCAAAAATTTTGGGGAAAACTTATTTTTCATTTTAGAATTTGTATTTTCCGTTTTTTTGGTTTGAAAAAACCAATTTTTTGATGAAAAAAAAAATACTAAAATGGAAAAAGGGAAAGGGTTTTTTATGATTTCGGGGTTTAAAAAAATTTAAAATTTTTAAACCCCCCTTTTTGAAGTGTTTTTTTTTTTTTAAACCTCAGTTCCCCTAGGGTCGGAAAATGAAACGAAACCCCAAAATTTTAGCTAGAAACGTATTTTTTTTTTATTGAATTTAACTAATTTCAACGTTTTTTGATGGTTCGGGCCCCCCCAAAAAAACCCTTAAAGATGCAGAATGATCGTAGGAAAAAGTTTGGTCAAATTTTACTTTTTCTTTAAACAAAAAAATTTTTAAAATTTTGGGGTACTTTTGAATGTTTTTCGTTTTTTAAACCAAAAACCCCAAAATTTGGTTTTTTCCGAAATTTTTTTTTTTTAATTTTTTTTGTGTTTTTAAAAACAATTAAAATTTTTTTTAATGGGCCCCCCAAAAACCAAAAAAGCTGCGTCGATCAAATAGGAAAAAACTTTAGGGTCTTTAATGTTGGGGGCTTCGAATCAAAAAAACAAAAACCGAAGTCCCTTTTAATTTTTTTGACTTTTGCCAATGTTTTTGGTCAATTTAACGAAAAAAATTTTAGCAAAATTTTTTTTGCGATTTTTTTGAATTTGTTTTTTAAGTTTTTTGGGGTTTTCTGGAAAAAAATTTTAAAACCCCGGTCAAAAGGGAAAAGGGGGTTTTTTGGGTCTTTTCATTCGGCCGGGGAAAACCGAAAGTTTAAAATTTTTCAAAAGATTTAAGGTTTTTTGTTTTTTAAGTGCCCCTAGGTCGGGTGCCGAAACCATCAAATTTTAGTTTAAAAACTAAATTTTTTTCATTTTTAGAATTTGAACATATTAAAACTTTTTTTTGAGGTCTGACCCCAAACACCTTTAAAGCATGCAAATCGCTCAGAAAAAAAAAAAGGGAGACTTAGGTAAATTTTTATGCATTCTGGGGGGTTCGAATACAAGAAAACGTTAAAATTTTTCAAAAGGGCACTTTTGAAGGTTTCCCTTGTTTTTTTAAACCCAAAACAGATACCCAAGGGGGCTCGAAAGTGCAACAAAAAAAAACCATCAAATTTTGCTAGAAACTGTATTTTTGCATTTTTTATTGAATTTGAACTAATTTCAATTTTTTTTTGATGTTTCTGAGCCACCAAACACCTAAAGCGCAAATCGCTCAAAAAGGAAAGGGAGACTTTAGGTCAATTTTGCATTCTGGCTTCGAAAATACAAAAAACTTTTAAAATTCTTCAAAACCATTTTTGAAGTTTTTTTCTTTATTTAAGCCAATCAGATCCCTAGGGCTCGGAAAGTGCAACAAAACCCAAACAAATTTTAGTAAAAACGTTTTTTTTGTCGTTTTTTATTGAATTTGAACTTTTTTAAACTTTTTTTTGATGGTTCTGAGCCCCCAAAACCCAATTTAAAAGCACAGAACCCCGACCAGAATGGAAAAGGAGACGTTTGGGGTCAATTTATGCTTCGGGTTTTCTAAACAAAAAAATTTAAAAAATTTCTTCAGAAACTCACTTTTGAAGTGTTTTCTTGTACTTTTAACCAAATCAGATACCCTACGGGCTGGGAAAAGGCAAAGAAACCTAAAATTTTTTAGCTAAAACTTTTTTTTTGCGTTTTTTTATTGAATTTGAAAAATTTCAATTTTTTGAGGTTCTGGCCACCAAACACATTAAAGCTGCAGAATCGATCAAATGGGGAAAAGGAGGTTTGGGTCTTTTTGCTTTTGGCGTTCGAGACAAAAAACTTTTAAAAATTTTCAAAACGCCTTTTGAAGTTTTTCTTGTATTTTTAAAAGCCAATCAGATCCCCGGGGGCTCGGAAAGTGCAAGGAAACCACAATTTTTAGCTAGAAACTGTTTTTTGCGATTTTATTAATTTTAAAATTTTAAACGTTTTTTGAGGGTTTCTGACCCACCAAAACACTTAAAGCATGCGAATCGACTCAGAATAGGAAAAAGGAGACGTTTGGGTCAATTTTTGCATTCTGGCGTTCGTGATACAAGAAAACTGTTAAAATTCTTCAGAAACGTCTTTTTTGAAGTGTTTTCTTGTATTTTTAAAGCCAATCAGATACCTACGGGCTCGGAAAGTGCAACGAAACCATAAATTTTTAGCTAGAACTTTTTTTTTTGTCGTTTTTTTTGAATTTGAACTATATTTCAACGTTTTTGAGGTTTGGCCCCCAAAACACATTTAAAACATGCAGAATCGATCAAAATAGGAAAAGGAACGTTTAGGTCAATTTTATGCATTCTGGGTTCGTAGATCAAAAAAAACTGTTAAAATTCTTCAGAAACGTCATTTTTAAAGTTTTTTCTTGTATTTTTTCCCAATGATACCTACGGGCTGGGAAAGTGCAACGAAACCATCAAATTTTAGCTAGAAACTGTTATTTTTGTCGATTTTATTGAATTTGAATATTTTCAACGTTTTTTGATGGTTCTGAGCCACCAAAAACACACTTAAAGCTGCAGAATCGACTCAGAATGGGAAAAAAGGAGACGTTTAGGTCAATTTTATGCATTCTGGCGTTCGTAGATAAAAGGGAAAACTTTTTAAAATTCTTCAGAAACGTCACTTTTGAAGTGTTTTCTTGTACTTTTAAGCCAATCAGATCCCTAGGGGCTCGGAAAGTGCAACAAAAACCATCAAATTTTAGCTAGAAACTGTATTTTGTCGATTTTTATTGAATTTGAACTATATTTCAACGTTTTTTTTTTTTTTTTTTTTTTTTTTTTTTTTTTTTTTTTTTTTTTATTTAGTATGTTCAACAGAGTTACCTCCATTTACAGAAATACACCGTTTAAAACAAATGGATATAGAAAATTTAAGATAATACATATACAAAAAAACTCTCCATAAAACTTCAGGATTTTGTCAGAAAAACTAAGCCTCTTGAGCTCGTTGATCGTGGTGTCAAATAAGTCAACATTTTTGACTTGCATAATTACTATCCTACACATCATCTGCAGTGGTGAGTATTTAAAATTTCCGTACGCGGTGTCTGTAGATACAGCAAAGATTTATATCTAGGACCATATGATCTGTATTTGTATGGAATTTTTTTCTGCGAAAGCAAGCTTGGACAATCAAAATTTTAATTTAATAATTTAAACAGGAATATTACCTTAGCAGTTTTACTTCTTTCAAGAAAGACTCAGAACCGAAAAAACCTTTTTAAAAGTTTGAAATTTAGAATTTTCCAATCGGAGGATATATTCCATCAGCTCTAAATGATAGAAATTTGAGAAATCTACGGAGAACTCTTTCCCGTATGTCAACACGATTTTTGTTTAAAGAGGAAACCAAACAACGGACGCATATTCAAGTTTACTCCTTACAAACGCATTAAAAATATTTAACAAAGTTGATAAATTGGAAAATTCCCTTGCATTGCGAACTATATATCCATTAGACTTTCAGTGCTGTGTTCACCGTCATCTCAACATGTTCTGAAAAGGATAATTTCTTATCAAATATAACGCCCAAGTCAGTCACAGTCTGTGGTCTACTCAGTTTAAAAACTCATTTATTCTATAATTCCAACTCTATTTCCGAAGATTTCAGTCCCAAATGACATTGCCACACATTTCTTTTTATTGACAATTAGCTTGTTCATGTTACACCACTTGATGACTTGGTCGAGAAATTTTTTTTAATCACTTCACAGTCCTGCCTTGTACGAAATTTTTTTGAATATATTTTAATATCATCAGCGTAAAGCAAACATGGCACATTTAGTTCTGCTACAAGATCATTAATAACAATATTGAAAAGCAGCGGTCCAAGCACCGAACCCTGTGGGGACCCCGATAACGCTATATACTCATCGATGAATGACCATGAACGAAGACAAACTGCTTACGATTAGATAGGTAAGACGAGAAAAATTCAACACTTTCGGAGTACAACCCATAGTACTGAGTTTTGTTAAAATGATACCGTGATCCAGTTTATCGAATGCCTTAGACAAGTCAAGATAAAGGACATCAGTTTGACAGTTCAAGTCAATAGAATTTGAGATGTATTGTGTGATAGTACACAAATTAGTTACTGTTGGGCCCACCCCTAAAAAACCCATGCTGTTGTTCCGTTAAAAACTTTTAACCCGGAAAAAGAGTGTTATATATCAAAAATTCAAACATTTAGAAAAATTATTAAATTTGGGCAACCGGACGATAATTCTCAATTGATGACTTGTCACCTATTTAAATACCGGAACCACTTTTAGATTCTTTCCAATGTCCGGAAAATATGCACATCTCAAAGACAAATTAAACAAACCTTCAATGGCACAGCCAGACACGGGGCACAATCTCTAATTACAATTGCAGGTATTTTATCAGGACCCGCAGTGTATTTAGGTTTAAGTTGATAGATCGCCTCAAAAACGTCTCTTTCTGAAACAGGACCCAAAGTCAAAAATTGGATGGCCTATTAGAATTTTCAGAAGAGCCCCAATTTTATTATCCTCTTAAAAAAATTTAAAAAAACTGCTAAAAACATTCCAAAAACGCCCCGACTTTTCCCTTAGGTCCAAATAACTCTATATTGAAAATTCATGTTAAAGGGGTATATCCGTCCCTTATTTTTTTTATTTAAGGAAATTCCAAAATTTATTAGGGTCACGGGAAATCGATTTCAATTTTTTAAACATATTCTCTGTATAGCTTTGAAATTTTTCCCCTTAATTCTTTGCGCAGTTTTTGTACTCTTCGTAGTTTTCCCTTGTGTCCCCCATTGTCTAAATTTCCTCAGAACTTTTTTTTATTTTTATCTCCTTTTCAATAACAGAAAACCAAAGGGGGGTATTGACGCCATGGGGTTTTTTTTTGGCACTAATAAATTAAAAGTCATGGTTTACCATAAAATTCTTGCACGCAAAATTTAACATCTGTGCAGTCCCTAGAAAAGACCAATCAATTTAGAAATGCCCTCATTAGCAAAGCAATATCCACTTTAAAAAATTTAAAACTTCCAGATTCTTCCACCCCTTTATAAATTAATACGCTTTATGGTTTGTTAATTGTCACAAGAAAAGCGGTGATGAATATCCTTGAAAAAAAGGCATTGTCAGTTTATTAATTGACAAGTCATTTTGGATACCAAAAAATCAAGGACCCGGTCACTAAAATTTTAAGAACCTTTTTATATTGAAAACATTAAGTGGCCCATGAAAAGAATTAATGGACCGACCCCAATTAAAAATTCCCGGTTCTTAAATAGGATACAAATCGGGAAATTTTTAAAGTCCCCAATTAAAATAATCTTTGATTTAAATAAAATTCTAATGAAAATATGCAAAAACCCAAAAATCGTAATACTTTTTGTGTTATATTGGGAGGATATTAACCCCAAATTATTATGGATTAATAAATCGTAATTTGACCACATACATTTTCCCCAGGAATCGAACAAAGTATTTTTTAAACTAATTGTTTTCGAAGTAATGATGCCTTTTCAGCTAACAACACTCCTCCACCTCTAATTTTACGGACATAAAAAAATCTCTGTCTTTTCTAAATATAAGAAATAGGTGGAAACAACTCTCTGCTGTTGACCTCCTGCTTAAGCCAAGTTTCCCAGATAGAATTATATAAAATCCAAATGCAAATAGATTCATAAAATAAATTAGTCTTCGTGTTAAGTCCTCGGCATTTTGATAAAAAAAAATCAAAGGATGGCTATGAAAAGGTTTTAGGGATTCATTAAAACTTGAAGTTATTGCTATGTTATCGCTAGTATGTTTTGTTTTAAAAGTGTCCTGGCCCATTTTTATACTGAACATCTGGGGCCCCCACTGTTTTTTTTTATTTAGACAGTATCTTGCGATTTTTCCAATTTGAACAATTTATACAGATAGAACTTAGATGTGCATCCTTAGGAGATCTTTACCGCATCTGGGGAAAGCACGTTGCTTTTTACAATACTTGGCAAAATGATTGAAATTTGAGCACCGAAAACTCGCCAATTTTATGCGCATCATACACTTGCAATAATCATACCCAATGAGGAGAAAATCCCCTCATCACATTTTCTAGGTTGTCTATCAAGTTCAAGACAGCTTTAAAGATTTTTTGATTACTTTTCGGGGATAAAATTTTAGACTTTGCTCACCCAAAATTAAGTTAAAAAAAACCCGAGTTTGTTCTTACTGCTACTCAATAAGCTCAGTAATTCACTTTCAGAATATGACGAGAAGGCCCACTATTTTTTTCGCGAGGCAAAACACCTTTAAATTCTTTTTTTTATGTTTTTCCGCCGCTTCTCTTCCCGCGTTTTTTTAACCGAGCTTTTCATCAGACGAGAACAACCTATTAAAACTCCCCCCACTTTGGTTTTCCCAAAATTTTGGAAATTTGCAAAATTTGTTTACCGGGTTAATACTATTAGAAATGAACCCTTTGGTCTCTTCAAAAATTTGCTCCTTATGTTTGGCTTTAAAAATTACAGCGGGTTGGTTTTATTTTTCATAATGCTGTTTTTGGTTTTTTTCATTAGCCGGGGAAAAATTTGATAAAGTTTATTTTCAGAACCTTTAAAAAATCAGATTTAACCCGCAAACCCCCCAATTTTTTTTCTTAATCCAAATATTTTCCCTTGAGCATCCTTTTTAAATTTCCCCCATGTCTAAGAGAAACATTTCCTGCAACATTCACTGAAAATCCAAGACAATGGGGCACAAAAACCAAATTTTCCCAAGGGCCAACTCGGAACTCCAACCAATCCCCCTAAAATCGCTTTCCCCCCCCCCCGAGCTGAAAACGACCCAGAGTCCGGTCGAATAGCCCCCAAACAAGTACCCAACGTAAACATTGTCTGGGAAGAAGAAAAAATAACCCCAATTTAAAGCAAAATTAATAAAAATTTTTTAAACAAAAAAAACCCAACTGTAGCAGCAAGCGCGCAGCCCCCGCACACATGCGGCGACTTGGCGAACTACGACTGTAAAAAAACCCCAAACCCAGTTAGCAAATTATACAAAAATTATATGCACCGAACCAACCAAGGCAGTTTAAAATATACCCAGCCCTTTCCCAAAAATGGAACCCCAAACCCGGGAAAATTTAAAAACTGCACTTTTTTATACCCAAAAAACCCCACAAATTGCGAATAGAAACAGCCGACCCGCACTGACAGATTACCTTTTTCTTTTTTTAGGTTCTGACCCCCAAACACATTAAAAGCATGCGAATCGATCGAATAGGAAAAAAGGGGCGTTTAGGTCAAATTTTTTCATTTTGGGGGTTGTGATACAAGAAAACTGTTTAAATTCTTCAGAAACGTACTTTTAAGTTTTTCTTGTACTTTTAAGCCAACAGTACCCAAGGGCTCGGAAAGTGCAAGAAAACCATCAAATTTTGCTAAAAGTATTTTTTCGATTTTTTTTGAATTTGAACTATTTTCAAGTTTTTTGATGGTTCTGGCCACCAAAAACCCCTTTAAAACATGCAGAATCGATAAGAATAGGAAAAGGAGACGTTTTTGGTCAATTTTATGCATTTGGCGTTGTAGATACAAAAAATGTTAAAAAACTTCGAAAAATCACTTTTTAAGTGTTTTCTTTTTCTTTTAAGCCAAACAGTACCCTCGGGCTCGGAAAGGCAACGCCATAAATTTTAGCTTGAAACTGTATTTTTTTCGATTTTTTTGAATTTAAATTTAAATTTTTAAAAGTTTTTTGATGGTTCGAGCCACCAAAAAACCCTTAAATGCAGAACCACTCAGAAAAGGAAAAAAAAGGGGGCGTTTTAGGTCAATTTTTGATTTGGGTTGTAGATCAAAAAAATGTTAAAATTTTTGAAACGTCCTTTTTTAAGGTTTTTTGTACTTTTTAACCAATCAATCCCCCCGGGTCGGGGAAGTGAAACGGGAAAACCCCAAATTTTGCAAAACTGTTTTTTGTCCGTTTTTGGGAAATTTTAAAAATTTTTTCAACTTTTTTTTTGGTTCTACCACCAAACACATTTAAAAGTTTCAGAATCAATCAAATAAAAAAAAAACTTTTGGGCCCAATTTTATGCATTCGGTTTTTCGTAAATACAAAAAAATTTTAAAATTTCTTCAAAAAACGTCATTTTTAAAAGTGTTTTTTTTTTATTTTTAAACCCAAAATCAGATACCCTAC
>JAKCWB010000263.1:0-16120 GCA_022388445.1 Zophobas atratus | reverse complement strand
TTTTTTTGTTTTGAACAAATTTTTCAACGTTTTTTATGGTTCTGAGAAACCAAAAACTTAAAGCAGAAAACGATAAATAGGAAAAGGAGATTTTGGGAAAAATTTTTTAGGGCATTCGGCGTTGTAGATACAAAAAAACTGAAAATTTTTAAAAACCCAACTTTTAAAGGGTTTTTTCCCTTGTTTTTTTAACCCCCCTCAGTTACCCAAAGGGGGTCGGAAAGTGCAACGAAACCATCAAATTTTAGCTAGAAACTGTATTTTTGTCGATTTTTATTGAATTTGAACTATATTTCAACGTTTTTTGATGGTTCTGAGCCACCAAACACACTTAAAGCATGCAGAATCGACTCAGAATAGGAAAAGGAGACGTTTAGGTCAATTTTATGCATTCTGGCGTTCGTAGATACAAGAAAACTGTTAAAATTCTTCAGAAACGTCACTTTTGAAGTGTTTTCTTGTACTTTTAAGCCACTCAGATACCCTACGGGCTCGGAAAGTGCAACGAAACCATCAAATTTTAGCTAGAAACTGTATTTTTGTCGATTTTTATTGAATTTGAACTACATTTCAACGTTTTTTGATGGTTCTGAGCCACCAAACACACTTAAAGCATGCAGAATCGACTCAGAATAGGAAAAGGAGACGTTTAGGTCAATTTTATGCATTCTGGCGTTCGTAGATACAAGAAAACTGTTAAAATTCTTCAGAAACGTCACTTTTGAAGTGTTTTCTTGTACTTTTAAGCCACTCAGATACCCTACGGGCTCGGAAAGTGCAACGAAACCATCAAATTTTAGCTAGAAACTGTATTTTTGTCGATTTTTATTGAATTTGAACTACATTTCAACGTTTTTTGATGGTTCTGAGCCACCAAACACACTTAAAGCATGCAGAATCGACTCAGAATAGGAAAAGGAGACGTTTAGGTCAATTTTATGCATTCTGGCGTTCGTAGATACAAGAAAACTGTTAAAATTCTTCAGAAACGTCACTTTTGAAGTGTTTTCTTGTACTTTTAAGCCACTCAGATACCCTACGGGCTCGGAAAGTGCAACGAAACCATCAAATTTTAGCTAGAAACTGTATTTTTGTCGATTTTTATTCAATTTGAACTATATTTCAACGTTTTTTGATGGTTCTGAGCCACCAAACACACTTAAAGCATGCAGAATCGACTCAGAATAGGAAAAGGAGACGTTTAGGTCAATTTTATGCATTCTGGCGTTCGTAGATACAAGAAAACTGTTAAAATTCTTCAGAAACGTCACTTTTGAAGTGTTTTATTGTACTTTTAAGCCACTCAGATACCCTACGGGCTCGGAAAGTGCAACGAAACCATCAAATTTTAGCTAGAAACTGTATTTTTGTCGATTTTTATTGAATTTGAACTACATTTCAACGTTTTTTGTTGGTTCTGAGCCACCAAACACACTTAAAGCATGCAGAATCGACTCAGAATAGGAAAAGGAGACGTTTAGGTCAATTTTATGCATTCTGGCGTTCGTAGATACAAGAAAACTGTTAAAATTCTTCAGAAACGTCACTTTTGAAGTGTTTTCTTGTACTTTTAAGCCACTCAGATACCCTACGGGCTCGGAAAGTGCAACGAAACCATCAAATTTTAGCTAGAAACTGTATTTTTGTCGATTTTTATTGAATTTGAACTATATTTCAACGTTTTTTAATGGTTCTGAGCCACCAAACACACTTAAAGCATGCAGAATCGACTCAGAATAGGAAAAGGAGACGTTTAGGTCAATTTTATGCATTCTGGCGTTCGTGGATACAAGAAAACTGTTAAAATTCTTCAGAAACGTCACTTTTGAAGTGTTTTCTTGTACTTTTAAGCCACTCAGATACCCTACGGGCTCGGAAAGTGCAACGAAACCATCAAATTTTAGCTAGAAACTGTATTTTTGTCGATTTTTATTGAATTTGAACTACATTTCAACGTTTTTCTGATGGTTCTGAGCCACCAAACACACTTAAAGCATGCAGAATCGACTCAGAATAGGAAAAGGAGACGTTTAGGTCAATTTTATGCATTCTGGCGTTCGTAGATACAAGAAAACTGTTAAAATTCTTCAGAAACGTCACTTTTGAAGTGTTTTCTTGTACTTTTAAGCCACTCAGATACCCTACGGGCTCGGAAAGTGCAACGAAACCATCAAATTTTAGCTAGAAACTGTATTTTTGTCGATTTTTATTGAATTTGAACTATATTTCAACGTTTTTTGATGGTTCTGAGCCACCAAACACACTTAAAGCATGCAGAATCGACTCAGAATAGGAAAAGGAGACGTTTAGGTCAATTTTATGCATTCTGGCGTTCGTAGATACAAGAAAACTGTTAAAATTCTTCAGAAACGTCACTTTTGAAGTGTTTTCTTGTACTTTTAAGCCACTCAGATACCCTACGGGCTCGGAAAGTGCAACGAAACCATCAAATTTTAGCTAGAAACTGTATTTTTGTCGATTTTTATTGAATTTGAACTACATTTCAACGTTTTTTGATGGTTCTGAGCCACCAAACACACTTAAAGCATGCAGAATCGACTCAGAATAGGAAAAGGAGACGTTTAGGTCAATTTTATGCATTCTGGCGTTCGTAGATACAAGAAAACTGTTAAAATTCTTCAGAAACGTCACTTTTGAAGTGTTTTCTTGTACTTTTAACCCTCATAATACCGTGGGGTCATTGGAGACCCCAAGCGCAGTTTGAACGTGTTTTTCTATTGAAATTTTTTTATTTTAAATTCTGAAAAAAATTGACTTTTCTTAACTTCTTGTTTTCTTAGTTTGGCTAAAGCAGAATTTTTGTAGCTTGCATAATTTTATCAAAAAATGATAAGATCACACGTAGTACCATTGGGGTCATCAGCGACCCCAGTTACAAAATAAGTGATTTTAAAATTTTCATCGATTTCTTTCCTTATTTTGATATTTTCCTGGTCTATATATGTTTCTTAGCTTCACTGGCGTATCATTTGCTCGTTCAGTGCTTCCCTGGTTTCTACACGGGTGATATAATTTTAAGATTTTTTACTGGTAATCCCGTTTTCTTACTCTTCTCCTGTTGCCCGGTGCTCCCCCGAATTTTGTGTTAGTGCTGTATACACTGCGTTTATGCAAGTTGCATTGTTCTTGTTCATTCGATCGAAAGTCATGGCTGGAAGAAGTTCGGTTCGTTTAGGCGACAAAGGTGCGGAAGATGTTTTACTAGAGTGGTTTCGAGAATGTGATAATGATGTTGAAGTTGACGAGAATGTTACTGCTAATTCAGATGATAGCGAAGAAGAGGATTTGACTGAAGTGCAGTCAGAATACGACTCCGAAAATACGTCCGCCGCAGAACCTGTATCTGCTAATAGTGAAAATCAACAACTAAATTTTCTTATGTAAGTTTTTCATTATTTTCAAAATTATGACAGAAAATGTTTAGATGGTACTTACTTCAGGTCGAAAAATAAACTCGAAAAATGGTACTTAGACCCACTAACACACAGAACAGGACGACAACCAGTGCGCAACATTATGCATCAAGAAGAAGGACCTACAAGATATACTAGGCGGAACGTGGACACAATTTGCAGTAGTTTTCAACTATTTTTCAGAGATAATATTGTAATCACATTGTTCAGTGGACTAATGCAGAAGGTCAACTGAAGTACGGAGACGTATGGAAAACCATGGACGCGAATGAGTTTCTACGTTTTGTTGGTTTGCTAATCCTGGCAGGAGATTACAAATCTCATAATGAAGGACTTACGAATTTGTGGAATGTAGAAGATGGCCGTCCTATATTCAACAAAACTATGAGCAGAAACAGGTTTACCTTAATTTCTCAATGTCTGCGTTTTGATAATGCTGAAGCCAGAAGAAAAAATCGAGATTCGGACAAGTTATCACCGATCAGAACACTTCTTGAATTATGGATACCCACATTGCAAGATTCATAGAGCAACAAACGCAAAAGCTAAAACGAGGTAGATGTTGGAAATGTCCCAGCAACTTGGATAGAAAGTACTCCAGAAGATGCCAATATTGTAGTCGTTTGGTTTGCAACGAACATCAGCAAATAATTTGTGTAGAATGTTCAACAGAATTTATATATATTTTTTTTAATGTTATGAAGAATATTATATTATGATTTTAAATTTTATAATAGTTTTTAAATGTTTAATAAATAAAGATATCAATTCTAACCAACTTTACAACAATTTTAAGTACAAAGTAATATTAGAAAGTATGGGGTCACTACAGACCCCACCGGTATTACGTGCCACAAAAAAAGTTTGGTATTATGAGGGTTAAGCCACTCAGATACCCTACGGGCTCGGAAAGTGCAACGAAACCATCAAATTTTAGCTAGAAACGGTATTTTTGTCGATTTTTATTGAATTTGAACAATATTTCAACGTTTTTTGATGGTTCTGAGCCACCAAACACACTTAAAGCATGCAGAATCGACTCAGAATAGGAAAAGGAGACGTTTAGGTCAATTTTATGCATTCTGGCGTTCGTAGATACAAGAAAACTGTTAAAATTCTTCAGAAACGTAACTTTTGAAGTGTTTTCTTGTACTTTTAAGCCACTCAGATACCCTACGGGCTCGGAAAGTGCAACGAAACCATCAAATTTTAGCTAGAAACTGTATTTTTGTCGATTTTTATTGAATTTGAACTATATTTCAACGTTTTTTGATGGTTCTGAGCCACCAAACACACTTAACACTAGAACGACGGAGGCGGTCATTTGACCGCTTTTGAATTTTTTATTCTTGATATCTCTGGTTTCATAAAGTTTTTCGTTATTATCCTTCGTGACAATTATTTATTTGTTCTTGATTGTATGTGGAAAAAATCGCAATTCAATAGGACTGTTCGTCACCTGTGTGGGGATATGTCTTCCTAGAAAGACGGAGTGCGGTCATTTGACCGCTGCAATAGAATCGCTTCAAAAATTCTCGAAATAATTAAAATTACCTGATACCCCATACTGTCAACATCTGGACATAATTTCCAATAAGATGGTTGGTAATTTTCGTGGTAATTTAATTTATTTTGGCATTGCACGTAATTAAATTCTTTGGTTTGGATCTTGTTTTTTTCGTGAAGGGTGTGCTTTTTCTTGGTGATTTTTGCTTTGACAATGTCGGAACATTCGGTGAGAAAAAATATGACAGATTTGGAATTACTCGCAGAATTGAATAATTCGCCTCAAGACGGATAGTGGTAATGTATATGACACAAAAGTTCTGAAGTATAATACTATCACGCCGACTGTATATCAAGGGAAAAAAACAAAAATGTTCTGCTTTTGAGCACAATGCATCCTGATATGATAATTCAAGATAATCGAAAAAAGCTTCTGGACACCATAGTCTATTGCAACTATACAAAATATGGCGACGATATTGTGGACCAAGTGACTAGAAAAAATTCGTTCAAAGCGGGATCAAGGACAAGTTATTTATAACATTTTAGACTTGGCTGTAATAAATGCATGGATTTTATATCAGAAAGTGATAAAGAAGAAAATAAGCAGACTAAAATACCTCTAGAAATTGTGAAAAGAACTCGCAGCAAGTGACGTTGGGTCAGGTCAGGTCAAACTAATAAAATCACCTACTGCCTAAGAAAAAGTTCACAGGAAAAAGAAAACAATGCCATGCAACTAAATGCCGCAATAAAGCAAACCGAACGCGTGATAGATGCAAAAATAATTTATGCGGAAAATGTAATAATGTTACAAATTTGTTGTATGCAAATTGCTTTGAATCATAAGTTTCATTTATGATTTCCACTTTCTAATGTTTATGTTACTGTTATTTAGTTATTTAATTAATTTTAATAAAGTAATTACGCTATTGGCCACGTTTTACTGAAAAAAAAGTACAGCGGTCAAATGACCGCAAGCCGTCCGTAGAGGTATGCGTTAAATGCCGTCCTCCTAGTGTTAAAGCATGCAGAATCGACTCAGAATAGGAAAAGGAGACGTTTAGGTCAATTTTATGCATTCTGGCGTCCGTAGATACAAGAAAACTGTTAAAATTCTTCAGAAACGTCACTTTTGAAGTGTTTTCTTGTACTTTTAAGCCACTCAGATACCCTACGGGCTCGGAAAGTGCAACGAAACCATCAAATTTTAGCTAGAAACTGTATTTTTGTCGATTTTTATTGAATTTGAACTACATTTCAACGTTTTTTGATGGTTCTGAGCCACCAAACACACTTAAAGCATGCAGAATCGACTCAGAATAGGAAAAGGAGACGTTTAGGTCAATTTTATGCATTCTGGCGTTCGTAGATACAAGAAAACTGTTAAAATTCTTCAGAAACGTCACTTTTGAAGTGTTTTCTTGTACTTTTAAGCCACTCAGATACCCTACGGGCTCGGAAAGTGCAACGAAACCATCAAATTTTAGCTAGAAACTGTATTTTTGTCGATTTTTATTGAATTTGAACTATATTTCAACGTTTTTTGATGGTTCTGAGCCACCAAACACACTTAAAGCATGCAGAATCGACTCAGAATAGAAAAGGAGACGTTTAGGTCAATTTTATGCATTCTGGCGTTCGTAATACAAGAAACTGTTAAAATTCTTCAGAAACGTCACTTTTGAAGTGTTTTCTGTACTTTAAGCCATCAGATACCCTACGGCTCGGAAAGTGCAACGAAACCATCAATTTTAGCTAGAAACTTTTTTGTCTTTTTTTTTTTTTTTTTTTTTTTTTTTTTTTTTTTTTTTTTTTTTTTTTTTTTTTTTTTTTTTTTTTTTTTTTTTTTTTTTTTTTTTTTTTTTTAGCCATCAAACCACGCTGAAGTGCAAAATAATTTAGCAGAAATTATTTTGTCGTTTTATTATTTGAATATATTAATTTTTGATGTTTGAGCACCAACCATAAGCTCAGAATCGATCAGATAGAAAAGAGTTAGTCATTTATGCATTCTGGCGTTCGTAATACAAGAAAACTGTAAATCTCAGAAACGTCACTTTTGAAGTGTTTCTTTACTTTAAGCCATCAGATACCCACGGGCTCGGAAAGTGCACGAACCATCAAATTTTACTAGAAACTGATTTTTGTCGATTTTTTTGAATTTGAACTAATTTCAACGTTTTTTGATGGTTCTGAGCACAACACACTTAAAGCATGCAGAATCGACTCAGAAAGGAAAAGAGACGTTAGGTCAATTTTATGCATTCTGGCGTTCGTAGATACAAGAAAATGTTAAAATCTTCAGAACGTCACTTTGAAGTGTTTTTTGTTTTCTTGTACTTTTAAGCCACTCAGATACCCTACGGGCTCGGAAAGTGCAACGAAACCATCAAATTTTAGCTAGAAACTGTATTTTTTGTCGATTTTTTATTGAATTTGAACTATATTTCAACGTTTTTTGATGGTTCTGAGCCACCAAACACACTTAAAGCATGCAGAATCGACTCAGAATAGGAAAAGGAGACGTTTAGGTCAATTTTATGCATTCTGGCGTTCGTAGATACAAGAAAACTGTTAAAATTCTTCAGAAACGTCACTTTTGAAGTGTTTTCTTGTACTTTTAAGCCACTCAGATACCCTACGGGCTCGGAAAGTGCAACGAAACCATCAAATTTTAGCTAGAAACTGTATTTTTGTCGATTTTTATTGAATTTGAACTATATTTCAACGTTTTTTGATGGTTCTGAGCCACCAAACACACTTAAAGCATGCAGAATCGACTCAGAATAGGAAAAGGAGACGTTTAGGTCAATTTTATGCATTCTGGCGTTCGTAGATACAAGAAAACTGTTAAAATTCTTCAGAAACGTCACTTTTGAAGTGTTTTCTTGTACTTTTAAGCCACTCAGATACCCTACGGGCTCGGAAAGTGCAACGAAACCATCAAATTTTAGCTAGAAACTGTATTTTTGTCGATTTTTATTGAATTTGAACTACATTTCAACGTTTTTTGATGGTTCTGAGCCACCAACAATAAAGCACAGACGATAGATAAAAGGAGAGTTTGCAATTAGCATTCTGGCGTTCGTAGATAAAGAAAATGTTAATCTCAGAAACGTCACTTTTGAAGTGTTTTTGTACTTTAAGCCACTCAAACCACGGCTCGAAATGCAACGAACCATCAATTAGCTAAAACGTATTTTGTCGATTTTTTTAATTTGAACTAATTTCAACGTTTTGATGTTCTGAGCCACCAAACACACTAAAGCAT
This sequence comes from Zophobas atratus, assembly GCA_022388445.1. Classification (NCBI taxonomy): domain Eukaryota; kingdom Metazoa; phylum Arthropoda; class Insecta; order Coleoptera; family Tenebrionidae; genus Zophobas; species Zophobas atratus. The sequence goes on along the minus strand of JAKCWB010000263.1, from coordinate 7,906 downwards.
GCAGAATCGACTCGATAGAAGAGAGTTTAGTCAATTATGCATTCTGGCGTTCGTAATACAAGAAAACTGTTAAATTCTCAAAACGTCACTTTGAATGTTTCTTGTACTTTAAGCCACTCAGATACCCTACGGGCCGAAAGTGCAACGAACCATCAAATTTAGCTAGAAACTGTTTTTTGTCGATTTTATTGAATTTGAAATTTCAACGTTTTTTGATGGTTCTGAGCACCAAACACACTAAACATGCAAATCGACTCAGAATAGAAAGAGACGTTTAGTCAATTTATGCATTCTGGCGTTCGTAGATACAAGAAAACTGTTAAAATTCTTCAGAAACGTCACTTGAGTGTTTTCTTGTACTTTAAGCCACTCATACCCACGCTCGGAAAGTGCAACGAACCATCAATTTTAGCTAGAACTGTATTTTTGTCGATTTTTATTGAATTTGACTATATTTCAACGTTTTTTGATGGTTCTAGCCACCAAACACATTAAAGCTGCAGATCGACTCAGAATAGAAAAGGAACTTTAGGTCAATTTGCATTCTGGCGTTCGTATACAAGAAAACTTAAATTCTTCAGAAACGCACTTTGAGTGTTTTCTTGTACTTTAACCACTCAGATACCTCGCTCGGAAAGTGCAACGAAACCATAAATTTTAGCTAGAAACTGATTTTTGTCGATTTATTGAATTTGAACTAATTCAACGTTTTGTGTTCGACACCAAACACACTAAAGCATGCGAATCGACTCAGATAGGAAAGGAGACTTAGGTCAATTTTATGCATTCTGGCGTTCGTAGATACAAGAACTTAAAATTCTTCAGAACGTCACTTTTGAAGTGTTTTTTTACTTACCACCAACTTAGCATGCAGATCGTCGATAGGAAAAGAATTTAGTCAATTTTATGTTTGGCGTTAGATACAAGAAACTGTTAAATTCTTCAAAACGCACTTTTGAAGTTTTCTTGACTTTGCACTCATACCTACGGGCGAATGAACGAAACCATCAATTTTAGCTAGACTGTATTTTTGTCGTTTTTTTTATATTTGAACTAATTTCAATTTTTTTGAGGGTTCGACCCCCAAACACATTTAAAGCACAAAATCGACTCAAAAAAGGGAAAAAGACTTTATAATTTTTATCTTCTGGCGTTCTGATACAAAAAACTTTAAAATTTTCAAAAAACGTCATTTTTGAAGTTTTTTGTTTTTTTAAAGCCACTCAGATACCTACCTGGGAAAGTGAAAACGAAAAAATCAAATTTTAGCAAAACTTTTTTTGCGATTTTTATTGAATTTAACTAATTTCAACTTTTTTTGAGGGTTCACACCAAAACATTTAAAAAGCATCAAATCGACTAAATGGAAAAAAAGGACTTTAGGTCAATTTTACTTTTGGGCGTTCGTAATACAAAAAAACTTTAAAATTTTCAAAACTCATTTTTAAATTTTTTCTTGATTTTTTAACCACTCAGAACCAGGGGTCGGAATGCAACAAAACCATCAAATTTTCAAAAACGTTTTTTTTGTCTTTTTTATTAAATTTAAACTAATTTAAAGTTTTTTGAGGGTTCTGAGCACCAAACACATTAAGCACAATCACTCAGAAAGAAAAGGAATTTTTGGGTCAATTTTATGCATTCTGGCTTCGTAGATAAAAGAAACTTTTCAAATTCTAAAAAACAAAAAAAATACTTTTTAGCTAAAATTTGATGGTTTCGTTCATTTTCCGACCCTTTATCTGAGGGCTTAAAAGTACAAAAAAACATTTAAAGGGGATTTCAAGAATTTTAACTTTTTTTATCACAACGCCAAAGCATAAATTGACCTAAAGTCTCCTTTTCCATTCTATCGTTCTGCATCTTTAATTTTGGGTGCTCAAACCAAAAAAAACTTGAAATATTTCAATTCAAAAAAATCGAAAAAAAATACATTTCTACAAAATTTGATTTTTCGTTGCATTTTCCGCCTGGGTATCTTTTGGCAAAAAAATAAAAAACACTTAAAAGGACTTCAAGATTTAAAAAGTTTCTTGATCTACAACGCCAAATGCATAAAATTGACCTAAACGCTCCTTTTCCTTTTCTAGCATTCTCTGTTTTAAGGGTTTTTGGGGCCAAACCATCAAAAACGGAAAATAGTTAAAATTCAAAAAAAATCGACAAAAAACAGTTTCTAGCTAAAATTTGATGGTTTTCGTTGCACTTTCCGACCCAGGGTATCTAAATTGGCTTAAAAGTACAAGAAAACACTTCAAAAGTGACGTTTCTGAAGAATTTAACGTTTTCTGTATCTACGAACGCCAAATGCATAAAATTGACCTAAACGTCCCTTTTCCTTTTCTGAGTCGATTCTGATGCTTTAAGTGTGTTTGGTGCTCAAAAACCATCAAAAAACTTAAATATAGTTCAAAATTCAATAAAAATCGACAAAAATACAGTTTCTAGCTAAAATTTGATGGTTTCGTTGCACTTTCCGAGCCCGTAGGGTATCTGAGTGGCTTAAAAGTACAAGAAAACACTTCAAAGTGACGTTTCTGAAGAATTTAACAGTTTTCTTGTATCTACGAACGCCAGAATGCATAAAATGACCTAAACGTCTCCTTTCCTATTCTGAGTCGATTCTGCATGCTTAAGTGTGTTGTGCTCAACCTCAAAACGTTGAATATTCAACATAAAAACGACAAAATCAGTTTTACTAATTTGATGTTTCGTTGCACTTTCGACCCGTAGGTATGATGGTTAAAAGTACAAGAAAACACTTCAAAGTGAGTTTTGAGAATTTAACAGTTTTTGTATCTACGAACGCCAAATGCATAAATTGACCTAACGTTCTTTCCTTCTGAGTCGATTGCATGCTTTAAGTGTTTGGTGCTCAGAACATCAAAAACGTTGAAATATGTTCAAATTATAAAATCGACAAAATAAGTTCTAGTAAATTGATGGTTTCGTTGCACTTTCGACCGTAGGTATCGATGGCTTAAAAGTACAAGAAACACTTCAAAAGTGACGTTCTGAAGAATTTTAACAGTTTCTTGTATCTACGAACGCAGAATGCATAAAATTGACCTAAACGTCTCCTTTTCTATTCTGAGTCGATTCTGCAGCTTTAAGTGTGTTGGGGCTCAGAACCATCAAAAAACGTGAAATATAGTTCAAATCATAAAATCGACAAAATCAGTTCTAGCAAAATTGATGGTTTCGTTGCACTTCGAGCCGTAGGTATCTGATGGCTTAAAAGTAAAGAAACACTCAAAAGTGACGTTTCTGAAGAATTTTAACAGTTTTCTTGTATCTACGAACGCCAGAAGCATAAATTGACCTAAACGTCTCCTTTCCTATTCTGAGTCGATCTGCATGCTTTAAGTGTGTTGGTGGCTCGAACCATCAAAAACGTGAATAATTCAAATCAATAAAAATCGACAAAAATACAGTTTCTAGTAAAATTTGATGGTTTCGTTGCACTTTCCGAGCCGTAGGTATCTGATGGCTTAAAGTACAAGAAAACACTTCAAAGTGACGTTCTGAAGAATTTTTAACAGTTTTCTTGTATTACGAACGCCAGAATGCATAAAATACCTAAAGACCTGTTTCCTATTCTGAGTCGATTCTGCAGCTTTAAGTGTTAGGTAGTTGAACCATCAAAAACTGTTGAAAATTGTCAAATTCAATAAAAATCGCAAAAATACAGTTTCTAGCTTAAAATTGAGTTTCGTGCAATTTCCGAGTTTTCTGATGCTTGAAAATACAAGAAAAACTTGCAAAAGTGACTTTCTGAAGAATTTTAATTTTTTGTTTGAACGCCAGAATGCATACAAAAAATTGACCTAAAAGTCTCCTTTTCCTAATTCTGAGACGATTCAGTCTTTAAGTGTTTGTGGTTGAACCCAAAAAACGTTGAAATGTTCAAAGTTAAAAAACAAAAATACCAAATTTCTTTCTAGCTTTAAAATTTTTGTTTCCCCCATTCCTAACCGTAGGGTACTGAGTGCTAAATACAAGATACACTTCAAAAGTGACTTTCGAGTTTCTTAACAGTTTTCTTGATTACGCAACGCCAGAATCATAAAAATTACCTTAAAGCTCATTTCTATTCGAGACGATTCTGCATGCTTAAGGTGTTTGGTGGCTCAAACCAAAAAAAAATAAGTGATATTGAAGAAATTTAATAGTTTGACAAAAAACAGTTTTAAAATTTGATTCGTTGCACTTTTCCATCCGAGTGATCTGTGGTTAAAGTACAAGAAAAGACTCAAAAAGTGACGTTCTGAAAATGTTAAATTTTTTATCACAACGCAGTTCACAAAATTTGACTTAAACGTCCTTTCCTTTATCTGAGTCGAATTCATGCTTAATTGTTTGTGGTCAGAAATAAAAAAAGTTTGAAATATACAATTCAAATAATAAAAAACCAAAAATACAGTTTTTCTGCTAAATTTGATGGTTTTGTTGGTTTCGAGCCCTGTATAATGTTGAAAAATACAGAAAACACTTCAAAAGTGACGTACAGATAAGTAACTTGTGTTTCTTGTACTCCGAGCCAGAATGCATAAAATTGACTAAACGTCACCTTTCAGGAGCGTTTGCATGCTTTTAAGTGTGTTTGTGGCTCGAACCCAAAAAACGTAAATTTTACTAACATTCAATAAATTCGATCAAAAATACAGTTTCTTAAATTGTTTGGTTTCTGAACTTCCACCGGGGAGTCTGAGTGTTTAAAATGATAAAAAACAGTTCAGAAATTATGTTTTGAAATTTTAACTTTTTGTATCTAGACCCCAAAAAAGAAAAATTGAAAAGACGTTTAATTTTACTGTTTTGTATTCTGCAGTTTAAGTTGGTGCTCAGAACCAAAAAACTTTGAAATATAGTAAATTCTAAATCGAATTAAAATTCAGTTCTAGCTAAAATTTGATGTTGTTGCAACTTTTCCGAGCCTAGGTATCTAGTGGCTAAAATTAAAGGAAAACACTTCCAAGCCGTTTTGGGGTTTACGTGTTTTAAACTACGAAAACTCAAATGCGTTTATAAATTTAACGTTTTTTTATCTACGACGCGAATGCTAAAGTGTCGTCTCACATCAACATTGCTTGTTAAGTTTTTTAAAAACCATCAAAAAACTAATATAGTTAAATCTAAAATCGAAAAAATCATTTCAAAAAAATTTGATGGTTTTGATTCACCGAAAAACTTAAAGTTAAGTCGGGAAAATTTTTTAAAAGTTTCGTTTCTGAAAGAATTTTAAACATTGCTAAAACGCCTCATTTATTAATCTATCTTCTTTTTTTTGAGTCGATCTCACTTAAGTGTTTTGTTCAAAACAAAAAAAACGAAACATAGTTAATTCATAAAAATAAAAAGGTTTTTTGCATTTGGGGTTTGGGGTTCGAGGTGGGTAAAAGTCAAAAAATTCAAAAACTTTCAAAAGTTAACGTTTCTGGAATTTAAACAGTCTTATTACGAACGCCCAATCCAAAATTGATATCTCTTTTTTTAATTCTGATTTGTTCGAGCTAAAAAGGTTGGGGTTAGAACCATAACTTAAAAATTTGCAAACAATAAAATTCACAAAAAATTTTATTTTGTGTTTCTTCACTTCGAGCCCGTAGGGTATCTGAGTGGCTTAAAAGTACAAGAAAACACTTCAAAGGACGTTTCTAAAGAATTTAACAGTTTTCTTGTATCTACGAACGCAGAATGTTTAAAATTGACCTAAACGTTTTTTTTTTTCTTTCATTCTGGTCGTTTTGCTGTTTAAAGGTGTTGGCTAAATCAAAAACTTAATTAGAAAAATTAAATAAAAATTTTTAAAAATAGGTTTCAAAGGGGTTTCTTTACGAGCCCGTAGGGTATCTGAGGGTTTTAAAAGAAAAAAAAAATTTTCTAAGGGATTTCTAAATTTTAAATTGTTTTTTTAGATTACGAAGCAAAAATTCCCTAAATTGTTTTCCTTTTTCATTTCTGATGTTTGTGTTTGGTTTTAGGGCTCAAAAACAAAAATTTAAAAAAAAATCAAAATCATTTCACAAAAAAAAGTTTTTGTTTTAAGATGGTTTGGTTGCCTTAAATGCAAAAAAATTTTAAGGGGCTTTCAAGAAAATTAAAATTTTGGTTTCTGAAGGGGAATTTTTAAAATTTTTTCCTTTTATTCGAACGCCGATTCCAAAATTGCCTAAGTTTTTCTATCGATCATCCATTTTAAGTGTTGGTTCAACCATAAAAAAAGGAATAAGTTCATTCATAAAAATGAAAATGGTTTTTTGCATTTGGCCCTTTGTTTGAGCCGAAAAGGGTACAGGCTTAAAAGTCAAAAAACCCTCAAGGGCTTTTAAAGTTTTAAAAAACCGATCCAAAACCCGGAATGCTAAATTCCTAACTCTCTTTTCCTTCTGAGTGTTTCTGGCTTTAAAGGTGGAAAACCAAAATAAAATTTATAGTTCAAATTCAATAAAATCAAAAAAAATTTTTAACAAAATTTGATTTTTGTTGCCTTTCCCGGCCCTGGGGTCTTAAAAAAGACAAAAACACTTAAAAAGGACGTTTCTGAAGAATTTTAACAGTTTTTTGTATTACGAACGCCAGAATCCCAAAAAATTGCCCTTTAAAACGTCTCCTTTTCCTATTCTGATCGATTCTGCATGCTTTAAGTGTGTTTGGGGAAAACCCAAAAACCTTAAAAAATTAAATTCATTAAAATTCAAAAAATCGACTAAAATAAGTTTTTGCTAAATTTGGGCGTGCACTTTAGGGCCCTTGGGTTGGGGCTTAAAAGTAAAGAAAACACTTCAAAAGTGACTTTCTGAAGAATTTTAACAGTTTTCTTGTTTCTACGAACGCCAGAAGCTTAAAAAATTTACCTAAACGTCTCCTTTCTATTCTGGTCGATTCTGCATGCTTTTGTGTTTTGGTGGCCCCCCCAAAACCCTCAAAAAACGTTTAAATAAGTTCAAAATTAATAAATCGAAAAAAAAACGTTTCTAGCTAAAAATTTGATGGTTTCGTTGCACTTTCCGAGCCCGTAGGGTATCTGAGTGGCTTAAAAGTACAAGAAAACACTTCAAAAGTGACGTTTCTGAAGAATTTTAACAGTTTTCTTGTATCTACGAACGCCAGAATGCATAAATTGACCTAAACGTCTCCTTTTCCTATTCTGAGTCGATTCTATAATAATAATGTTTATTACGGATATAACCAATACATTTGCTAAAGGGAGAGAATATAAATACATATAAACAAAAAAATATGTTACAAATTCAGTTCTTTTCGACATTCAGTCCTAAAACTACTTGGATAACAATTAAAAATATTTATGCTAGGATGCTTATTTACTGTTAGTTTAATTCGTGTAATGGGCGAATTTTGCCCATAGTTTGTTCGGTGAAAATATATTTTGAAAAGAGGCGAGTTTCTAGATAGAACTACAGGCACAGCGAGATGAAAAAGTTCTAAGATAGGCGTACATTTTAAAAAACTATTGATAACTTTATAACAAAAATAAATGTCAAAGAACATGCGTCGACTACAAAGTAGCGGTAAACCAAAATAGGAACACAGAGTTTTGTATTGATCATGAGCATAACAAACGCGATTCTTAAAACAAAGAAATTTGATGAATTTCCGTTGTATTTTTTCGATGCGATCCGCATAAAATTTGTACCTTGGGGACCAAACAACAGTCCCATATTCCAGTATTGACCTCACAAAGGCGCCGTACAAAACTGTAAGGGCTCTAGTACTCGTGAAGGAGACCGTAATCCTTTTAATGAAACCAAGCATACGATTAGCTCGAGAAATTACGGTTTCGAGGTGCAAATTGAATGAGAGTTTTGCGTCAATTAGAAATCCTAAGTCCTTGATTGACTGCACACATTGAAGTTCAGCGCCGTTTAAAATATACCTGGGTTTA
>JAKCWB010000262.1:0-16134 GCA_022388445.1 Zophobas atratus | reverse complement strand
AAACCATCAAATTTTAGCTAGAAACTGTATTTTTGTCGATTTTTATTGAATTTGAACTATATTTCAACGTTTTTTGATGGTTCTGAGCCACCAAACACACTTAAAGCATGCAGAATCGACTCAGAATAGGAAAAAGGAGACGTTTAGGTCAATTTTATGCATTCTGGCGTTCGTAGATACAAGAAAACTGTTAAAATTCTTCAGAAACGTCACTTTTGAAGTGTTTTCTTGTACTTTTAAGCCACTCAGATACCCTACGGGCTCGGAAAGTGCAACGAAACCATCAAATTTTAGCTAAGAAACTGTATTTTTTGTCGATTTTTTATTGAATTTGAACTATATTTCAACGTTTTTTTGATGGTTCTGAGCCACCAAACACACTTAAAGCATGCAGAATCGACTCAGAATAGGAAAAGGAGACGTTTAGGTCAATTTTATGCATTCTGGCGTTCGTAGATACAAGAAAACTGTTAAAATTCTTCAGAAACGTCACTTTTGAAGTGTTTTCTTGTACTTTTAAGCCACTCAGATACCCTACGGGCTCGGAAAGTGCAACGAAACCATCAAAATTTTAGCTAGAAACTGTATTTTTGTCGATTTTTATTGAATTTGAACTATATTTCAACGTTTTTTGATGGTTCTGAGCCACCAAACACACTTAAAGCATGCAGAATCGACTCAGAATAGGAAAAGGAGACGTTTAGGTCAATTTTATGCATTCTGGCGTTCGTAGATACAAGAAAACTGTTAAAATTCTTCAGAAACGTCACTTTTGAAGTGTTTTCTTGTACTTTTAAGCCACTCAGATACCCTACGGGCTCGGAAAGTGCAACGAAACCATCAAATTTTAGCTAGAAACTGTATTTTTTGTCGATTTTTATTGAATTTGAACTATATTTCAACGTTTTTTGATGGTTCTGAGCCACCAAACACACTTAAAGCATGCAGAATCGACTCAGAATAGGAAAAGGAGACGTTTAGGTCAATTTTATGCATTCTGGCGTTCGTAGATACAAGAAAACTGTTAAAATTCTTCAGAAACGTCACTTTTGAAGTGTTTTCTTGTACTTTTAAGCCACTCAGATACCCTACGGGCTCGGAAAGTGCAACGAAACCATCAAATTTTAGCTAAGAAACTGTATTTTTGTCGATTTTTATTGAATTTGAACTATATTTCAACGTTTTTTGATGGTTCTGAGCCACCAAACACACTTAAAGCATGCAGAATCGACTCAGAATAGGAAAAGGAGACGTTTAGGTCAATTTTATGCATTCTGGCGTTCGTAGATACAAGAAAACTGTTAAAATTCTTCAGAAAACGTCACTTTTGAAGTGTTTTCTTGTACTTTTAAGCCACTCAGATACCCTACGGGCTCGGAAAGTGCAACGAAACCATCAAATTTTAGCTAGAAACTGTATTTTTGTCGATTTTTATTGAATTTGAACTATATTTCAACGTTTTTTGATGGTTCTGAGCCACCAAACACACTTAAAGCATGCAGAATCGACTCAGAATAGGAAAAGGAGACGTTTAGGTCAATTTTATGCATTCTGGCGTTCGTAGATACAAGAAAACTGTTTAAAATTCTTCAGAAACGTCACTTTTGAAGTGTTTTCTTGTACTTTTAAGCCATCAGATACCCTACGGGCTCGGAAAGTGCAACGAAACCATCAAATTTTAGCTAGAAACTGTATTTTTGTCGATTTTTATTGAATTTGAACTATATTTCAACGTTTTTTGATGGTTCTGAGCCACCAAACACACTTAAAGCATGCAGAATCGACTCAGAATAGGAAAAAGGAGACGTTTAGGTCAATTTTATGCATTCTGGCGTTCGTAGATACAAGAAAACTGTTAAAATTCTTCAGAAACGTCACTTTTGAAGTGTTTTCTTGTACTTTTAAGCCACTCAGATACCCTACGGGCTCGGAAAGTGCAACGAAACCATCAAATTTTAGCTAGAAACTGTATTTTTGTCGATTTTATTGATTGAATTTGAACTATATTTCAACGTTTTTTGATGGTTCTGAGCCACCAAACACACTTAAAGCATGCAGAATCGACTCAGAATAGGAAAAGGAGACGTTTAGGTCAATTTTATGCATTCTGGCGTTCGTAGATACAAGAAAACTGTTTAAAATTCTTCAGAAACGTCACTTTTGAAGTGTTTTCTTGTACTTTTAAGCCATCAGATACCCTACGGGCTCGGAAAGTGCAACGAAACCATCAAATTTTAGCTAGAAACTGTTATTTTGTCGATTTTTATTGAATTTGAACTATATTTCAACGTTTTTTGATGGTTCTGAGCCACCAAACACACTTAAAGCATGCAGAATCGACTCAGAATAGGAAAAGGAGACGTTTAGGTCAATTTTATGCATTCTGGCGTTCGTAGATACAAGAAAACTGTTAAAATTCTTCAGAAACGTCACTTTTGAAGTGTTTTCTTGTACTTTTAAGCCACTCAGATACCTACGGGCTCGGAAAGTGCAACGAAACCATCAAATTTTAGCTAGAAACTGTATTTTTGTCGATTTTTATTGAATTTGAACTATATTTCAACGTTTTTTGATGGTTCTGAGCCACCAAACACACTTAAAGCATGCAGAATCGACTCAGAATAGGAAAAGGAGACGTTTAGGTCAATTTTATGCATTCTGGCGTTCGTAGATACAAGAAAACTGTTAAAATTCTTCAGAAACGTCACTTTTGAAGTGTTTTCTTGTACTTTTAAGCCACTCAGATACCCTACGGGCTCGGAAAGTGCAACGAAACCATCAAATTTTAGCTAGAAACTGTATTTTTGTCGATTTTTATTGAATTTGAACTATATTTCAACGTTTTTGATGGTTCTGAGCCACCAAACACACTTAAAGCATGCAGAATCGACTCAGAATAGGAAAAGGAGACGTTTAGGTCAATTTTATGCATTCTGGCGTTCGTAGATACAAGAAAACTGTTAAAATTCTTCAGAAACGTCACTTTTGAAGTGTTTTCTTGTACTTTTAAGCCACTCAGATACCCTACGGGCTCGGAAAGTGCAACGAAACCATCAAATTTTAGCTAGAAACTGTATTTTTGTCGATTTTTATTGAATTTGAACTATATTTCAACGTTTTTTGATGGTTCTGAGCCACCAAACACACTTAAAGCATGCAGAATCGACTCAGAATAGGAAAAGGAGACGTTTAGGTCAATTTTATGCATTCTGGCGTTCGTAGATACAAGAAAACTGTTAAAATTCTTCAGAAACGTCACTTTTGAAGTGTTTTCTTGTACTTTTAAGCCACTCAGATACCCTACGGGCTCGGAAAGTGCAACGAAACCATCAAATTTTAGCTAGAAACTGTATTTTTGTCGATTTTTATTGAATTTGAACTATATTTCAACGTTTTTTGATGGTTCTGAGCCACCAAACACACTTAAAGCATGCAGAATCGACTCAGAATAGGAAAAGGAGACGTTTAGGTCAATTTTATGCATTCTGGCGTTCGTAGATACAAGAAAACTGTTAAAATTCTTCAGAAACGTCACTTTTGAAGTGTTTTCTTGTACTTTTAAGCCACTCAGATACCCTACGGGCTCGGAAAGTGCAACGAAACCATCAAATTTTAGCTAGAAACTGTATTTTTGTCGATTTTTATTGAATTTGAACTATATTTCAACGTTTTTTGATGGTTCTGAGCCACCAAACACACTTAAAGCATGCAGAATCGACTCAGAATAGGAAAAGGAGACGTTTAGGTCAATTTTATGCATTCTGGCGTTCGTAGATACAAGAAAACTGTTAAAATTCTTCAGAAACGTCACTTTTGAAGTGTTTTCTTGTACTTTTAAGCCACTCAGATACCCTACGGGCTCGGAAAGTGCAACGAAACCATCAAATTTTAGCTAGAAACTGTATTTTTGTCGATTTTTATTGAATTTGAACTATATTTCAACGTTTTTTGATGGTTCTGAGCCACCAAACACACTTAAAGCATGCAGAATCGACTCAGAATAGGAAAAGGAGACGTTTAGGTCAATTTTATGCATTCTGGCGTTCGTAGATACAAGAAAACTGTTAAAATTTCTCAGAAACGTCACTTTTGAAGTGTTTTCTTGTACTTTTAAGCCACTCAGATACCCTACGGGCTCGGAAAGTGCAACGAAACCATCAAATTTTAGCTAGAAACTGTATTTTTGTCGATTTTTATTGAATTTGAACTATATTTCAACGTTTTTTGATGGTTCTGAGCCACCAAACACACTTAAAGCATGCAGAATCGACTCAGAATAGGAAAAGGAGACGTTTAGGTCAATTTTATGCATTCTGGCGTTCGTAGATACAAGAAAACTGTTAAAATTCTTCAGAAACGTCACTTTTGAAGTGTTTTCTTGTACTTTTAAGCCACTCAGATACCCTACGGGCTCGGAAAGTGCAACGAAACCATCAAATTTTAGCTAGAAACTGTATTTTTGTCGATTTTTATTGAATTTGAACTATATTTCAACGTTTTTTGATGGTTCTGAGCCACCAAACACACTTAAAGCATGCAGAATCGACTCAGAATAGGAAAAGGAGACGTTTAGGTCAATTTTATGCATTCTGGCGTTCGTAGATACAAGAAAACTGTTAAAATTCTTCAGAAACGTCACTTTTGAAGTGTTTTCTTGTACTTTTAAGCCACTCAGATACCCTACGGGCTCGGAAAGTGCAACGAAACCATCAAATTTTAGCTAGAAACTGTATTTTTGTCGATTTTTATTGAATTTGAACTATATTTCAACGTTTTTTGATGGTTCTGAGCCACCAAACACACTTAAAGCATGCAGAATCGACTCAGAATAGGAAAAGGAGACGTTTAGGTCAATTTTATGCATTCTGGCGTTCGTAGATACAAGAAAACTGTTAAAATTCTTCAGAAACGTCACTTTTGAAGTGTTTTCTTGTACTTTTAAGCCACTCAGATACCCTACGGGCTCGGAAAGTGCAACGAAACCATCAAATTTTAGCTAGAAACTGTATTTTTGTCGATTTTTATTGAATTTGAACTATATTTCAACGTTTTTTGATGGTTCTGAGCCACCAAACACACTTAAAGCATGCAGAATCGACTCAGAATAGGAAAAGGAGACGTTTAGGTCAATTTTATGCATTCTGGCGTTCGTAGATACAAGAAAACTGTTAAAATTCTTCAGAAACGTCACTTTTGAAGTGTTTTCTTGTACTTTTAAGCCACTCAGATACCCTACGGGCTCGGAAAGTGCAACGAAACCATCAAATTTTAGCTAGAAACTGTATTTTTGTCGATTTTTATTGAATTTGAACTATATTTCAACATTTTTTGATGGTTCTGAGCCACCAAACACACTTAAAGCATGCAGAATCGACTCAGAATAGGAAAAGGAGACGTTTAGGTCGAATTTATGCATTCTGGCGTTCGTAGATACAAGAAAACTGTTAAAATTCTTCAGAAACGTCACTTTTGAAGTGTTTTCTTGTACTTTTAAGCCACTCAGATACCCTACGGGCTCGGAAAGTGCAACGAAACCATCAAATTTTAGCTAGAGAAACTGTATTTTTGTCGATTTTTATTGAATTTGAACTATATTTCAACGTTTTTTGATGGTTCTGAGCCACCAAACACACTTAAAGCATGCAGAATCGACTCAGAATAGGAAAAGGAGACGTTTAGGTCAATTTTATGCATTCTGGCGTTCGTAGATACAAGAAAACTGTTAAAATTCTTCAGAAACGTCACTTTTGAAGTGTTTTCTTGTACTTTTAAGCCACTCAGATACCCTACGGGCTCGGAAAGTGCAACGAAACCATCAAATTTTAGCTAGAAACTGTATTTTTGTCGATTTTTATTGAATTTGAACTATATTTCAACGTTTTTTGATGGTTCTGAGCCACCAAACACACTTAAAGCATGCAGAATCGACTCAGAATAGGAAAAAGAGACGTTTAGGTCAATTTTATGCATTCTGGCGTTCGTAGATACAAGAAAACTGTTAAAATTCTTCAGAAACGTCACTTTTGAAGTGTTTTCTTGTACTTTTAAGCCACTCAGATACCCTACGGGCTCGGAAAGTGCAACGAAACCATCAAATTTTAGCTAGAAACTGTATTTTTGTCGATTTTTATTGAATTTGAACTATATTTCAACGTTTTTTGATGGTTCTGAGCCACCAAACACACTTAAAGCATGCAGAATCGACTCAGAATAGGAAAAGGAGACGTTTAGGTCAATTTTATGCATTCTGGCGTTCGTAGATACAAGAAAACTGTTAAAATTCTTCAGAAACGTCACTTTTGAAGTGTTTTCTTGTACTTTTAAGCCACTCAGATACCCTACGGGCTCGGAAAGTGCAACGAAACCATCAAATTTTAGCTAGAAACTGTATTTTTGTCGATTTTTATTGAATTTGAACTATATTTCAACGTTTTTTGATGGTTCTGAGCCACCAAACACTTAAAGCATGCAGAATCGACTCAGAATAGGAAAAGGAGACGTTTAGGTCAATTTTATGCATTCTGGCGTTCGTAGATACAGAAAAGCTGTTAAAATTCTTCAGAAACGTCACTTTTGAAGTGTTTTCTTGTACTTTTAAGCCACTCAGATACCCTACGGGCTCGGAAAGTGCAACGAAACCATCAAATTTTAGCTAGAAACTGTATTTTTGTCGATTTTTATTGAATTTGAACTATATTTCAACGTTTTTTTGATGGTTCTGAGCCACCAAACACACTTAAAGCATGCAGAATCGACTCAGAATAGGAAAAGGAGACGTTTAGGTCAATTTTATGCATTCTGGCGTTCGTAGATACAAGAAAACTGTTAAAATTCTTCAGAAACGTCACTTTTGAAGTGTTTTCTTGTACTTTTAAGCCACTCAGATACCCTACGGGCTCGGAAAGTGCAACGAAACCATCAAATTTTAGCTAGAAACTGTATTTTTGTCGATTTTTATTGAATTTGAACTATATTTCAACGTTTTTTGATGGTTCTGAGCCACCAAACACACTTAAAGCATGCAGAATCGACTCAGAATAGGAAAAGGAGATGTTTAGGTCAATTTTATGCATTCTGGCGTTCGTAGATACAAGAAAACTGTTAAAATTCTTCAGAAACGTCACTTTTGAAGTGTTTTCTTGTACTTTTAAGCCACTCAGATACCCTACGGGCTCGGAAAGTGCAACGAAACCATCAAATTTTAGCTAGAAACTGTATTTTTGTCGATTTTTATTGAATTTGAACTATATTTCAACGTTTTTTGATGGTTCTGAGCCACCAAACACACTTAAAGCATGCAGAATCGACTCAGAATAGGAAAAGGAGACGTTTAGGTCAATTTTATGCATTTTGGCGTTCGTAGATACAAGAAAACTGTTAAAATTCTTCAGAAACGTCACTTTTGAAGTGTTTTCTTGTACTTTTAAGCCACTCAGATACCCTACGGGCTCGGAAAGTGCAACGAAACCATCAAATTTTAGCTAGAAACTGTATTTTTGTCGATTTTTATTGAATTTGAACTATATTTCAACGTTTTTTTGATGGTTCTGAGCCACCAAACACACTTATAGCATGCAGAATCGACTCAGAATAGGAAAAGGAGACGTTTAGGTCAATTTTATGCATTCTGGCGTTCGTAGATACAAGAAAACTGTTAAAATTCTTCAGAAACGTCACTTTTGAAGTGTTTTCTTGTACTTTTAAGCCACTCAGATACCCTACGGGCTCGGAAAGTGCAACGAAACCATCAAATTTTAGCTAGAAACTGTATTTTTGTCGATTTTTATTGAATTTGAACTATATATCAACGTTTTTTGATGGTTCTGAGCCACCAAACACACTTAACCCTCG
This sequence comes from Zophobas atratus, assembly GCA_022388445.1. Classification (NCBI taxonomy): domain Eukaryota; kingdom Metazoa; phylum Arthropoda; class Insecta; order Coleoptera; family Tenebrionidae; genus Zophobas; species Zophobas atratus. Next base: position 8,283 of record JAKCWB010000262.1, on the reverse strand, counting down.
GATGCCCAAGCCTGGGTCAAATTTGACCCACGAACCACTTTTTTGTGATTCTTTTCTTCAATCTCTTAAATTTTTTCTCCTGGATTTTATTTTTTGCCTGTTTTGGTGTTGTCAACAATATGTGAATACTTTCCGCCACTTGATTTTAGTCACATGATAGTTATCACATTTTTGTTGCAGTGGGTCAATTTTGACCGACTTTGGGTCTTCAACTTATAGATGTTTTAACAAGCTGTTAAATGAGTAGTCATGTAATAGATAAACAAAAAGATGGCCTTTTGTTTAGTTTATGAATTTCCTAAACCTTGCGGCCATTAATGCATACATTATATATATAAAATGTAAAACTCAGTTTACAGACCAAGTGTTTCTTGAAGAAGACGATAATTTCTCAAAGAGCTCGGTCTTCAGCTAGTGAAGCCTCGCATTCAAAGACGGGTGGATAATGGATTTAATTGTGTTCCTCGAGGTGTATAAATGGTAATTGGCACTGTAGTTGATACCAAAATAGTTAGAAGGATATAGAATCCAGAAACGAGAAAAGAGAAAAATGTGGGCGTTATGTCGGTAATGCTAACAAATATTCTGACAAATGCCGACAATGCGGCATTTTTTGTTGCAAGACACAAATAACAATAGATTTGTTAAAAATCTATCAAATCTGTACACAATAAAACTATCGAATTTTAAGTGTTTTATTGGTATGTTGTCTTAAATACTACCTGTTGTTTTTATAAACAAATATTCCTTTTATTGATATTAATGACAAAAACTTTTGTTTTGTGGCCTTTTTTTCATTAATACATAATAAATAGGCAATTGGAACTTGAAATAATAAAATCTAAAGCAAAATTCGGGTGGGTCAAATTTGACCCAGCTTGGGTGTCTATGTAAAAAAAAATAGCTTGGGCATCCGAGGGTTAAAGCATGCAGAATCGACTCAGAATAGGAAAAGGAGACGTTTAGGTCAATTTTATGCATTCTGGCGTTCGTAGATACAAGAAAACTGTTAAAATTCTTCAGAAACGTCACTTTTGAAGTGTTTTCTTGTACTTTTAAGCCACTCAGATACCCTACGGTCTCGGAAAGTGCAACGAAACCATCAAATTTTAGCTAGAACTGTATTTTTGTCGATTTTTTTTTGAATTTGAACTATATTTCAACGTTTTTTGATGGTTCTGAGCCACCAAACACACTTAAAGCATGCAGAATCGACTCAGAATAGGAAAAGGAGACGTTTAGGTCAATTTTATGCATTCTGGCGTTCGTAGATACAAGAAAACTGTTAAAATTCTTCAGAAACGTCACTTTTGAAGTGTTTTCGTGTACTTTCAAGCCACTCAGATACCCTACGGGCTCGGAAAGTGCAACGAAACCATCAAATTTTAGCTAGAAACTGTATTTTTGTCGATTTTTATTGAATTTGAACTATATTTCAACGTTTTTTGATGGTTCTGAGCCACCAAACACACTTAAAGCATGCAGAATCGACTCAGAATAGGAAAAGGAGACGTTTAGGTCAATTTTATGCATTCTGGCGTTCGTAGATACAAGAAAACTGTTAAAATTCTTCAGAAACGTCACTTTTGAAGTGTTTTCTTGTACTTTTAAGCCACTCAGATACCCTATGGGCTCGGAAAGTGCAACGAAACCATCAAATTTTAGCTAGAAACTGTATTTTTGTCGATTTTTATTGAATTTGAACTATATTTCAACGTTTTTTGATGGTTCTGAGCCACCAAACACACTTAAAGCATGCAGAATCGACTCAGAATAGGAAAAGGAGACGTTTAGGTCAATTTTATGCATTCTGGCGTTCGTAGATACAAGAAAACTGTTAAAATTCTTCAGAAACGTCACTTTTGAAGTGTTTTCTTGTACTTTTAAGCCACTCAGATACCCTACGGGCTCGGAAAGTGCAACGAAACCATCAAATTTTAGCTAGAAACTGTATTTTTGTCGATTTTTATTGAATTTGAACTATATTTCAACGTTTTTTGATGGTTCTGAGCCACCAAACACACTTAAAGCATGCAGAATCGACTCAGAATAGGAAAAGGAGACGTTTAGGTCAATTTTATGCATTCTGGCGTTCGTAGATACAAGAAAACTGTTAAAATTCTTCAGAAACGTCACTTTTGAAGTGTTTTCTTGTACTTTTAAGCCACTCAGATACCCAACGGGCTCGGAAAGTGCAACGAAACCATCAAATTTTAGCTAGAAACTGTATTTTTGTCGATTTTTTTGAATTTGAACTATATTTCAACGTTTTTTGATGGTTCTGAGCCACCAAACACACTTAAAGCATGCAGAATCGACTCAGAATAGGAAAAGGAGACGTTTAGGTCAATTTTATGCATTCTGGCGTTCGTAGATACAAGAAAACTGTTAAAATTCTTCAGAAACGTCACTTTTGAAGTGTTTTCTTGTACTTTTAAGCCACTCAGATACCCTACGGGCTCGGAAAGTACAACGAAACCATCAAATTTTAGCTAGAAACTGTATTTTTGTCGATTTTTATTGAATTTGAACTATATTTCAACGTTTTTTGATGATTCTGAGCCACCAAACACACTTAAAGCATGCAGAATCGACTCAGAATAGGAAAAGGAGACGTTTAGGTCAATTTTATGCATTCTGGCGTTCGTAGATACAAGAAAACTGTTAAAATTCTTCAGAAACGTCACTTTTGAAGTGTTTTCTTGTACTTTTAAGCCACTCAGATACCCTACGACCTCGGAAAGTGCAACGAAACCATCAAATTTTAGCTAGAAACTGTATTTTTGTCGATTTTTATTGAATTTGAACTATATTTCAACGTTTTTTGATGGTTCTGAGCCACCAAACACACTTAAAGCATGCAGAATCGACTCAGAATAGGAAAAGGAGACGTTTAGGTCAATTTTATGCATTCTGGCGTTCGTAGATACAAGAAAACTGTTAAAATTCTTCAGAAACGTCACTTTTGAAGTGTTTTCTTGTACTTTTAAGCCACTCAGATACCCTACGGGCTCGGAAAGTGCAACGAAACCATCAAATTTTAGCTAGAAACTGTATTTTTGTCGATTTTATTGAATTTGAACTATATTTCAACGTTTTTTGATGGTTCTGAGCCACCAAACACACTTAAAGCATGCAGAATCGACTCAGAATAGGAAAAGGAGACGTTTAGGTCAATTTTATGCATTCTGGCGTTCGTAGATACAAGAAAACTGTTAAAATTCTTCAGAAAGGTCACTTTTGAAGTGTTTTCTTGTACTTTTAAGCCACTCAGATACCCAACGGGCTCGGAAAGTGCAACGAAACCATCAAATTTTAGCTAGAAACTGTATTTTTGTCGATTTTTTTGAATTTGAACTATATTTCAACGTTTTTTGATGGTTCTGAGCCACCAAACACACTTAAAGCATGCAGAATCGACTCAGAATAGGAAAAGGAGACGTTTAGGTCAATTTTATGCATTCTGGCGTTCGTAGATACAAGAAAACTGTTAAAATTCTTCAGAAACGTCACTTTTGAAGTGTTTTCTTGTACTTTTAAGCCACTCAGATACCCTACGGGCTCGGAAAGTACAACGAAACCATCAAATTTTAGCTAGAAACTGTATTTTTGTCGATTTTTATTGAATTTGAACTATATTTCAACGTTTTTTGATGATTCTGAGCCACCAAACACACTTAAAGCATGCAGAATCGACTCAGAATAGGAAAAGGAGACGTTTAGGTCAATTTTATGCATTCTGGCGTTCGTAGATACAAGAAAACTGTTAAAATTCTTCAGAAACGTCACTTTTGAAGTGTTTTCTTGTACTTTTAAGCCACTCAGATACCCTACGGGCTCGGAAAGTGCAACGAAACCATCAAATTTTAGCTAGAAACTGTATTTTTGTCGATTTTTATTGAATTTGAACTATATTTCAACGTTTTTTGATGGTTCTGAGCCACCAAACACACTTAAAGCATGCAGAATCGACTCAGAATAGGAAAAGGAGACGTTTAGGTCAATTTTATGCATTCTGGCGTTCGTAGATACAAGAAAACTGTTAAAATTCTTCAGAAACGTCACTTTTGAAGTGTTTTCTTGTACTTTTAAGCCACTCAGATACCCTACGGGCTCGGAAAGTGCAACGAAACCATCAAATTTTAGCTAGAAACTGTATTTTTGTCGATTTTTATTGAATTTGAACTATATTTCAACGTTTTTTGATAGTTCTGAGCCACCAAACACACTTAAAGCATGCAGAATCGACTCAGAATAGGAAAAGGAGACGTTTAGGTCAATTTTATGCATTCTGGCGTTCGTAGATACAAGAAAACTGTTAAAATTCTTCAGAAACGTCACTTTTGAAGTGTTTTCTTGTACTTTTAAGCCACTCAGATACCCTACGACCTCGGAAAGTGCAACGAAACCATCAAATTTTAGCTAGAAACTGTATTTTTGTCGATTTTTATTGAATTTGAACTATATTTCAACGTTTTTTGATGGTTCTGAGCCACCAAACACACTTAAAGCATGCAGAATCGACTCAGAATAGGAAAAGGAGACGTTTAGGTCAATTTTATGCATTCTGGCGTTCGTAGATACAAGAAAACTGTTAAAATTCTTCAGAAACTTCACTTTTGAAGTGTTTTCTTTTACTTTTAAGCCACACAGATACCCTACGGGCTCGGAAAGTGCAACGAAACCATCAAATTTTAGCTAGAAACTGTATTTTTGTCGATTTTTATTGAATTTGAACTATATTTCAACGTTTTTTGATGGTTCTGAGCCACCAAACACACTTAAAGCATGCAGAATCGACTCAGAATAGGAAAAGGAGACGTTTAGGTCAAATTTATGCATTCTGGCGTTCGTAGATACAAGAAGACTGTTAAAATTCTTCAGAAACGTCACTTTTGAAGTGTTTTCAGTAGTTATATAGTGGGGGTTCTAGACCAGGTCAAATGAGGTCAAACTGGTCCAGCTCCCCATTACTTTTCATCGAGCGGTCATTGACCTTTCATTTGTTGTCGAGCTTGTCGGTGCGCGTGGCTGACCTTGCCAGCTGGTCCAGCTCCCCCATTACTTTTAATCGGGCGATCTTTGACCTAGTCGTTGCACGACCTTGGTCGTTTATTGCCCTCGTTCATCTCGAGATCTATCCCCTCTTTTCGTTTAGGTCGGGGAGGGATCTCGAACGCAATCTCGCATCCCCACTTCCGTTTTATACTTGTATAAAAGTCGATGGATTCGTCTGTAGGAATTAATTAGTTTTTTGAATTCAATTATTTAACACTTAGAAATGTCATCTTTCATTTCTACATTGAATAAAGTGTCTCACTTGCAAGCTTTTGTGAGTGCGAAAACTTTAGAAGAAAATAAAAAATTTTTAACAAAAAATTTTAGTAAACTGTCTACAAAGTACGGTGACAAGATATTTGTGGAACTTGAAGAGTCTAGAACGATACTTCCACAGAGATTTACCGAAAAATTCACCGACTCAGTGATCAGCGATCTGAACCAGAAGATCGTGAACGGCTTGAAATTGTACTTGGTAAATAGAGGTCCGATCGGTCGAACCATCAATATCGAATTTATCGAAGAATGAAGAAGGCATTGGTTCATGTGGAAAACAAATCAAGTGCAGTTAGACTGCTTCATCGTAGATTAGAATTACACTTAAAACGAATTAGTTATTTAAAAGAATCTATTAAAATGTATGAAATAAGGACTAAATTGAACAATCTTAAGCTGTAATAGAAATTATAATAAATATTATTTAATTCGTTCGGTGTATTATTTTCCCCAGTCTCATGTAAAAAATATTTGATTGCAAACCGTCATGAATAACAGACGTGTTTGTTTCGACAAAGTTCCGGTTATTTTCTTAATAAATGATAAAGAAAGCCGAATTAATACTTGGTTATACGATGTTAAAAGATTTCAAATGAATGTGGAACGTTTCGAATTGCAAATAAAGCCCTTAATCGAAAAAATGATGGAGAAGAAACGAAAATTTAGAGAAACAATCGAAAAATTGGATTCAGAATTGAAAATTATTCAGCAAAGAAAATCAGTTAAATAACTGTGCACATTGCGGTTAAACCACTGCGTCCTAAATTAGATTTAAATTTAAAACTTATTAGTTTCTTAAAATGTATAAAGTACGAACTTGTTTGTGTAATCTTAAGTTGTAATTGAAATTATAATAAATATTGTTTATGTCGTTTGGTGTATTATTTTCCCCAGTCTCATATAAAATTATTTAATTGCGAATAACCGCAACGAATAAAAGCCGTGTTTGTTCCGACAAAATTCCGGTTATGTTCTTAATAAATAAATGTTCATCAGCATCTTTCCATCGATTTAAGTTTCTTTGCACTCGAAATCTCGTACGTTACGATCAGTTCAACGTAAAAATAATTATGCAAAATACGTCCGTGATTATTAGAATAAAATGTCGGAAGGCGAGTGTGTGTTGTTTAAAATTAAAAATTGCTTACCACATTGAAAACAGGCAATTAAATTATCCGTTGTCCCTCGAAAACATTCATATACACGCACACATCACAGAAGCCACTATTTAGTGCAACAAAACCACCTTTTTCCCAAATCTTTCACGGTAAAATACATAAACCGAAACACGCCAAACACGCCGCCCGTCATTATTACAACACAGAATTAAATAACGCGATGCTGTTTCAGCAAATTCTTACGGAACTGGACGCTTTTTCTCAATAGACAGGGACGTATTCGGAAATATTAGAAAAAAGAATTATCGCTTGAGGGTGCCAAAGGGCAGAAAGTTTGTTAAAAAAAAAAAAATAAAAATGCATCCCTATAAACTAATGACACATTTGTGTAAAAATAAATGTGGGTTAGAGGTGCAATAATTGTTTAAATATAAAAAAAAATGTTTTACTCGAAGACGGTAAGAGATATGAGGTTCGCGCAAAGAACAAAAAAGTTCCTAAAATACGAAACACATGCACCTGTGTCGACGGTTTTTAGTTTGAGTTTATCATTTCGGAGAAAAGGGCAAAAGTTTGTGGTGAACAAACGGAATTAGTTAAAAATTTGTTTTTTGTGTCAAAATATTTTCGGATGAATAATCAATAGGTCCATGTAATTAAATATGTGAAAATTTGAGTTTGGGATCAAAAAATTTTCGTCAAAAAAGGTTGTCAGAATTAGAAAAAAAGTTTTCCTTGAGCAGTAGGGAAGCAAATTAGAAGTTTTGGTGAAAAAAAAAGTTAAAAAAACCTAAAGGATATAGAGAAAAATTGAAAGTAAAAAATCTCAAAAAAAATTTATCGAAATTTTGAAAAGTTTATTTTTCCATAAAAAAATGCATCCTCATGAACTACTAGCTTACCGCAACCAAAAATAAATATGAGTCATAGGTGTGTTTACCGTTCAAATAGAAAAAAACTTTGTTACTCGAAAACGGTAAGAGATAGAAGGTTCGTGTATAGGACAAAAAAGATCCACAAATACGTATCATATACATCCCCTTCGACGTTTTTCAGCTAACTTGCAACATGGCGGTGAAAAGGGCAAAAGTTTGTAGCGTCGAAACGGCAAAACTTAAAAAAAATATTTTTGCATCAAAATATTTCTGAGTGAACAGTCTATAGGTCCACTTAGCAAAATAAATATTTTTCGCTACCCTTTAGTAGTAATAACGAAAAAACGTCATAGTTCGTAAGCGGTAAGAGGTAGCATGTCGGCTCAGGGGAACGGGGAAAAGCTAAAAAAATTAAGCCATATGTTGAGCAAAAAAAATTTTCAAAAAAGTTGAAAATAAGGGAGAAAAGGGCAAAAGTTTCTAGTGTCCAAATGGTAAGAGATAGAATATCGGTTGTATACATCAAAACCTTCTTCTGGAACGAACGCATAAGTCTGCTCAAAAAAATCGATTCTGTCCACATCGACCTAGATACAGGAGCCATTTCTAGTTTTTTCGAGGTCGCTACGTAAAAATTTTTTCAGGTCGAAAAAAAGACCATCGAAAAAGGATTCGAATAAGCCCAACATGCAACACTTAAAAAAAAAAAAAAAAAAAAGCGAAATAAGTTGTTCTTTATATGTATTGTTATATGACTACTACCATCACAACTAAATATACTAAGACATTAAAAAAAAAAAATTTCAAGTTAACCAAAAACGGCTTTTTGTTGAATTTTATATGAAAACAACAAAACATCATTAAAAAACGAAAATCAAAAACCTATAAACAATCATCAAAAATCACTGCTGTGGTGGTGGATCATGATGAGTCATATCGTGCTGCTGCTGGACAAA